>JAJQKJ010002201.1:0-57687 GCA_029574335.1 Rana kukunoris | reverse complement strand
AAACCACCAGCGAACGGTGACCACACTGGCCCACAGTAGTTTTTTTGAAGCATGCAGAGCCAAACCCGCCAGAACATAGGAAAAGTTAAGTTTGCGTTGTGCTATTCTAGGAGCCCCCCCACCCCAAACAAATGAGGAGACTAGTGCTATGAAGAGTCAGAAGAAGAGCAGGGTTGGGACTGGGTGTTTTCCGAAATACGTACAAGAATTTAGGGAGAAAAGCCATCTTTAACAGGTTTACCCTCGCCACTGGCGTCAAAGGAAGTGACTTCCAGGCCTGGCATTTTGTAATTAGATTTTGCAGCACCGGGTATAGATTGTTTGCTAGAAACTGTGTTAAGTCGCTGCAGATTTCAATCCCGAGGTAACGAAACTTAGACTCTACTCAGGGGAGGAAAATTCGGCGCGTGGGGGGCAAGGTCAGACAGGCGGAACAAGCTTGACTTGTTCCAATTAATTTGAACCCCCAAAAAGCTACTGAACCTGTCAATCATCTCCAGGGCCGCCACCAGGGACCAGGAATTGTCCCTGAGATATAGAAGGGTATCATCCGCGTAAAGTGACACGCGCTCCGTCAGCAGCCCCACCTCAAGTCCCTTCACTTAGTCGCGGAGAGGAGTAGCATAGCCATGGGGTCAATGGCCAGGGCAAAGAGCCCTGGAGACGATGGGCAACCCTGTCTCGTCCCCCTGCACAAGCGAAAGGGGGGAAGATGACGCCCCCAGTGCGTACCCTGGCCATCGGTGATTCATACAATAGTCTGATCCAACTAACAAATTTGGCACCAAATCCGAATTTGTCCATCACTCGCCACAGGAAACCCCACTCCACAGAGTCAAAGGCCTTCTCTGCGTCGAGCGAGGCCACCGCTCCACCCCCGACTTTCCCACCGTAGGCCGCTATATTGGTGTGGAGCCTACAAATATTTATGTCAGTGCCTTTCCCGGGCATAAACCCCGTTTGGTCTCCATGAATCAGCGAAAGTATCACTGTGTTCAACCGATTGGCCAGAATTTTTGTGAAGATTTTAGCATCAACGTTTAATAATGATATAGGATGAACACAACTCCGGATCCTTCCCAGGTTTAGGTATCGCGACAATCACTGCCTCCATCATGGAAGCCAGTAGGCTCTGCCGCTCCAACGCTTCAGTGAGCATGGAGTGGAAACCTGGGCCCACTACCTCCCAGGTTAGTCTTATAAAACTCCATGGGGAGGCCGTCAGGACCCGGGGTCTTACCTGCCTGTAAGGATTTAATAGCCCCCTGAACCTCTAGCAGTGTGATGGGAGCCTCTAGGTTCTGTCGGGTCAGGGAAGGAAAGTCTAGTGTCTTTAAAAACATCTCCAGGTCGTCCAGGGAGCGTGACGTCCGAGATGTATAGAGATCCCGATAGTATTGCTCAAACCTACCGTTGATTGTTGCAGGGTCCGAAAGCAAGGTGCCATCGTCCTCCCGGATATTCGCTATACAAAAGCTCCCAGTCCGTTCAGTAGCCAACCAAGCCAGTAGCCTCCCCGATCGCTCACCCTGCTCAAAAATTCGCTGGGTCTGAGCGAGGAGGAAGCAACGGCAAGATGCAGCCCGAAGAAGCGACAGCTCTCTGTAAGCAGTGAGCATATCAGCATGGGAACTCTGGGTGGGAGCCTCTGCATACCGAGCCTCCAGGCTCAGAGCCCGTCTCTCCGCATCAAACCGCTCCAACCTGGACTCCTTCCTAACTTTAGAAATGTTAAATTGGTACCTACCCCTGGCATAGGCTTTAAACGCATCCCACACTACCTCCAGGGGAGCCGAGAGGTCATTATGGGTCCAATAGTCTCCAAGTTCCGCCAACATCAGCGGCTCCAATTTCTCGTCAGTGACCCAGTATCTGGAGAGTCTCCACAGGCCCATAACAGCGGCCGAGTCCATGGAGAGCTCCAGCATAACCGGTGCATGGTCCGATATGCCTCGCGACAAATGGCCCACCACTTTCACTCTCGCCAGCAAGGGATCACCCACATATATGAGATCTAGACGAGACAATGTCGCATGGGTCTCAGAGTGGCAAGTATATTGCCTATGTTGTGGATATTTCCATCTCTATACATCATTTAGGCCCTAGACCTCCACCCATCGGGACAGTGCCGAGTCAGTCGATTGGTCAGGGTTCAGTCTGTCAATGTTAAATCTGGGGGCCATATTAAAGTCTCCTGCCAGTAATACATTGGAAGCGGGGTAGTTTGCAAGCAAAGCAAAGACGAATCAGGGGGCAGGTACAGACCAACAATCGCCACATCTAGTCTGTCACAGAGAGCGTGAATGAGGACATATTGCCTGTCTGGGTCCAGGCGGAGATCCAGCAGCACGAAGGGCAGCGACTTGTGGATCTATACACTGACCCCCCGAGAATGAGAGGAGTAAGTGGAGTGAAAATATGATCCCACCCAGGGTTTCTTAAGTGAGAGGACCCTAGAACCTGTGAGATGAGTCTCCTGGAATATACATATGTGCGGGTGGTGCTTTTTTAGGTAAGAAAACACCAGGGATCTTTTAAACTTTGAGTTTAACCCCCGCACATTTCAGGTTATAACTCTCAGGGGGGCCATCTCTCCAGGAGGATAATAATGACTGCACCACTGCCACCCGGATCCCCACCAAGACCCACAAATGGGCAGACATACAGAAACATCTCAGCTAACAGCATTATTACATGTGTCGGACATCTCAAGAGTGAGTAAAAGATGTATTCATGCGTACCATAGAAAAAAAAAACAAGACTGTACCATTGGCAAAAAAAAGAAAATGAAAACCGGATCTGCGTCCTCCGTCTAAGATGCCATACTGGAGACCATGCGTGGTCCGGACTTCCCGCCACAAGGTTGAACACAGGCCAGCGGTGACTTCTTACACACTTAAGTCTGACGCTTAGTGGGCATACCAGTCCAGGGGATCTCAGCCACTCGCTCAGCAGGTCACAGGTATGTCGGTCCGCAGGGAAACAGGATAATTGGCAGGCAAGGCAGCGAAGCTCCTCAACTACAGTATGTGTCCGCTCTGGTCGCCATCTTGGACACGCCCCGTGTATAGAATTTTTATTGAATACATTTTTAGCCTTTTTTACACTATGAGGAGGCGTTCTCGCTGTTCCCCCCCCCCCCCTTTTTTTTCCTATGTCTGGAGCTTATCAAGTTCAGTGAAAATTAAAAATTGGTTCATTCCATTACAGCAAGTGGATCCGTAACTGGGTTACCTTGAAGCTGGACAACTTGGCTATTTATCGTGGAAATTTGCACCCTGTTGGAGTCTGATGAGAATCAACTAGACCAGTCATTTGGCTATCCATACTCATTAGACCCACCGCTGTATGGTGTTTTGGGTCCATCAAATCCCATAAGAGTACCCGATTCTTTCTTTGATCGGATGGGGATTATGCTCCTTATGCCGTGTACACACGGTCGTTTTTTTGCGATAAAAAAAACGACGTTTTTTAAAACGTCATTTAAATTGATCGTGTGTACTGAAAACTTCGTTTTTTTTTCATCGAAAAAAAACGACCGTGTGTACGTGGCATAAGGGGATTTTTTTAGCGTGGATATTGCAAGGAACGATGTCTCACTCTCTGTGTATAATTTGATGTCTTTTTATCATTGCTCTTTATTGACAAGTATCTCATTTTGTCTATTGGACACTTGCACTGTTTAAGATTAGTGTATTCACACACCATCTGTTGATGGATTTATTAATGTGATCATTTTTTATATTATTATTATTGCACATTTGTGATTTATTCCACTTATTTAGTACCCCTACTACGGTGGGAGTCCTTCTTTTTGCCTTGGAGGCGCTGCACTTTGTTTTTCAATTGATCAACTTGGACAGGGCACCTGTAGCACCATCTCATTATTTCAAATAGGCCATCTATAGCACCATCTTATTATCTTGGAATGGGCACCCACTCCTTGTCCAGTAGGGGCACCCACAGCACCATCTCATTACCTTGGACAGGGGTACCTATAGTCCCACCTTATTATCTTGGATAAGACACCTATGGCACAATCTCAGTGTTGGAAAAGGTTTTCAGACTTCTCTGACCAATTTTTTTTCCCCCTCCATGAAGAGCTGTCCAGGGAGCTCTGTCGGAGCCCCAATGGATGATGATCATCTGTTTATGATCAGGTTAAGCATATTGCAAGCATTGTAGCAAATTACAGATTATTCAGTAGGGTTCTGAATATACCTTGAATGAATGAATGAAAAACTTATATAGCGCGGCACATGCAAACTTAATCGCCTCTGGGCGCTTGTATAGGCCAAAGTCCTGTGGTGGCTGAATTTACAGGCTTAATGTTGAGTTAGTTTAGTATGTACTGGAAAAGCAATGCTTCTCTCATTTCTTGTTATCTCTTTGGAACAGGAAGTGAGGGCAAATCTCCCCAACAGTGTACCAACGGCAGAAAAACAAACAAAAAAACCTGAGAATAGATCTTTATGGAGCCCTGCTAAAGTAGACCTAACAAAGTTAAAGGCTCCCATGACAGAGGAAGCCTGTTACTTGGCTTTGCTTTTTGCTTGGGGAAAATAATTCCAAAGAAAAATCTATACACTGCCAATGCCAACCCTTCCTAAAATAAAAAAAGGCTACTTGCCGTGTTTTTACAAACTACAGTGCCTTCTAAAGCGCTGGCTGGAAACAATCATGCAGCCAGTGAAATTCAAGCACCTGATTTGCATACTTGCTTTGCATTCATTACTTAGAAAGCACTAAAGCCTTGGATAAGTAGTATTGGTGCCTGTTTTTGCATTTTGAGTGGATATCCTATGTCAGGATTTATAATAAGCTCTACTTTAATGCAAAGACGGACATCACCACCATGTGGAATATCCATGTTACTACTTCTAAATGTCTGTCTGTTTTTTATTGTGCCGTAGACCACAGCAAGTGATGCACAGAAATTGGACTCCTTCTTTAAGAGGAATTCCTATGTATCTGGACAGTACTCGGATGAAGCTTCGTTCAAAGCACTTAACCAGCATTTGCAGTCACTGCCTAATGGGAGCAAAGCTAACCGCTTATTCTATTTGGCAGTACCACCCAGCGTGTATCATGACGTCACTCGGAACATCAAGTTAACCTGCATGAGTGCAATGTAAGCAATGATATTTCCTTGTCCTTAGTGTTGATGCATTATTGTTTATAGGACATGTGTTACATGCTCAAACATGTTCCCAAACTATGCTATGCAGGCTGCATTCTTCTGCTTTAAAGTAGTATTAAATAAAAAATAAAAAAACGCTGACAGGCAAGGTTTTTATAACAGAAGAGACCCCACTGGTCAGCGGTAATGTACACTGAGCCACACATGCACATCTCAGGTTACATTATGTCACCCACTCTGTATTGTTATGACGTGACTCCCGTGCCCATGTGTGGGAGTGACATCATCTTGGCCGGGCCATTTAACCAGCTGAACTGTGCAAACCCAGAAGGAAGACCGGGAGAAGATGGAAGTGCCCAAGCACAATGCTGGCGTGGCTTCCCTTGACGGGTTCCGTACATATTATGTCAAGAATCTCGTGGTGGGCCGTTTGAGAAAATATGTTTTTAGCGAAGTTTAATTCCACTTAAAGGGGTTGTAAAGGTAAAAAAAAAGTTTTCCCCTAAATGGCTCCCTTTTCCTTAGTGCAGTCCTCCTTCACTTACCTTATCCTTCGATTTTGCTTTTAAATATCTGTATTTCTTCTGATAAATCCTCACTTCCTGTTCTTCTGTAACTCCACACAGTAATGCAAGGCTTTCTCCCTGGTGTGGAGAAAGCCTCTTGAGGGGGCAAACAGGCAAGTTGGGACACTCTCTACTTTGCAGATAGAGAAAGGAACTGTGTGTAAGTGGGCGTCCTGACACTCCTGCTCACCCCCTCCCCCCTCAAGAGGCTTTCTCCACACCAGGGGAAAAGCCTTGCATTACTGTGTGTAGTTACAGACAGAAGAACAGGAAGTTAGGATTTCTAGAAGAAATAAGGACATTTAAAAGCAAAATGGAAGGATGAGGTAAGTGAAGGAGGACTGCACTAAGGTAAAGGAAACTATTTAGGGAATATTTTTTTTTTTTTTTTTTTTACCTTTACAACCCCTTTAAGCTTGTAAGTGTCAAAAAATTCTTCATATCACATTTGGATCACCCAAGCTACATAGAGCTACACTGCATTAAGGATACATGGGGCCATTGGAAAGTAAGAACCCCAACTCTCTCAATACCCCAACTCTGGGGTGCCAGAATAAAGGGGAATACCTACCTTATTCCATGCTTTAGCCCCCGCATCCTCCTCTCTAAGCCGTTCACGAACAGGGTCGCACATTCACCCCCACCATGTACAATACAGTATTTATGTTGTACTGAGGAACCACCCACAGACTGGAGCTTCAAGCAGAAGAGGGCAGTGATGGCACTTGCTCTAGATGGGGATAGAGTAAGTAATCCTGTCTGTTCCTCTACCCCCTACACATAAGAATAATTTAACCCTGGCAGTTCAAAGAGCCTCCATCACAAGCGTAGTTTTATTTTTATTTTTTTTCTCCTTCAAATTCCTGGCGTTGGGCATTAAAGTGGAACACAAGGGGTTAAACTTGCCTTGCCAATCCTCCCTCACTGGTACGGCGTGTTCTTCTGTGTGCCAGTTTTTGTCCATCTTCATTGGCCTGAGCAGGATGACATCACTACTGCGCAGATCTCGTCTCCAGCACTGTAGGCTGCGATGCGCAGCTCTGTTTACAGCACCAGAGAAGAACGTGAACAGGAAAGTAGGGGCATTTTATTGCCGAAGAGACATTGCAAGTCTTTTCTGCCACAAAAGCCTGCTTGCTTACTGTTTATTTGTTACAGCCAAACTTCAATTCTATTTAAAAGGAAACGCTCATAATTCCAATTTGTAAATCACCCTTATCCATCCGATTATCTATTTCCCCTTTCTATTGCATAATCCAATCTGGAGAGAGTGCCCTGTGATAGGCTGGATGTGCACAGTTAAAGGGAGTTAAATTATTACCGGTGCAAGGCTCCCCTGCTTTCGGCTGTGCTTGGGCTGTTTTGCTGAGTCTGGTGCAAATGATCTGAATGGGGTACATTTCTGTTCCAGTATTTTGCATTGTGCTTGTCAAATGAGTCACACATATGTACACGCTTGTCAAGTTACACAAACCCTACAATTGGCGGTTCCAAGCAACGGACTGTTCACATCAACAGAATGTCTCAAAAATGGTTTGAGAATTGATTCAACAATATAACTTACTGGCCTGTAAATGGTAAATTTGTAATGTTATATTGCACAAAAAAGTCCCTACCTCCTCTCCAGTCCCTAACCTGCCTGCGCTCTCCATTCCTCCCACCTCCTGGTGCCTCTTTAGCAAGTTGGGTGCAATGGAAGCACATGTCTACTCTCTATCCAGGCTGTGTGCATCCCTGGACACACACAGTGCTGGCAAGCCATGCCCCTGTTTCCTCCTACAGGAGTTTGACAGCAGTTGGAGGAGCCTGTTGCTCCTGCTGCCCTCAGTGTCTCCTGTGAGACCAGGAAGCGAGAGCAGCGGTGCTGCAGCTGGAGCGGTGACAGGAGCCCGATAAGAGATTACGGATGGGGGTAGAACAGGTAGTAGGACAGGTTTACCCTAATCCAGGGAATGCATTAGGGTAAAAAAAAACATTTTGACTTTTTAGAACCACATTAATAATTACACTTGAACATAATAAAGTTACAGAAACACCATACATTCTTTTAATGAATGAATGAACAGCCACTGGCAGAATTACGATTGTGTTGTCTGGGAGAATTTTATTACTTTTTATTTATTGCTTTTATTACTCGTGTCTTAGGAGTTCTACTGATACCAGCTGATGTCAATAGCGGCAAAGTGATTTGCTGCTTCGCTTAGGTGGTATTTGGTCACGACTGGTCAACTTTAGTTCATCTATTGTGATATTTTGAGTTTTATGTGTTTTTTTTTTTTTCTCCTTATTATGAAGTGGCTGGAATCGGGTAATTGTGGAGAAACCCTTTGGGAAGGATTTGGAAAGTTCAAACACGTTATCTGAGCACATCTCTTCACTCTACCAGGAGAACCAGATTTATCGTATTGACCATTATTTGGGCAAGGAGATGGTACAGAACTTCATGGTGCTCAGGTTAGATTAATGGAGGATCCTTTTACTTGCATAATTCCTGCCTCTAATATTTTACTAACCGTCACTTGATGTATTTTAGATTTGCCAACCGGATATTTGGGCCACTGTGGAACCGGGATCACATCGCTTCAGTGGTGTTGACCTTCAAGGAACCATTTGGCACTCAGGGTCGTGGAGGATACTTTGATGAATTTGGAATTATCAGGTAATATCAGTGTAACAGGTATATCTGTTGGTCATCCCTAGGGATGTTATCTCATCCTTTTGTGTATCTCTGTTCTCTAGAGATGTGATGCAGAATCACTTGCTGCAAATGATGTGCTTGGTAGCCATGGAGAAACCGGTGTCTACCAGCTCTGATGATGTGCGAGATGAGAAGGTAATGTGCCAACTGTATTCTGTAATAAATTGTGCCTTCTGATACATGAACCCGATTTCTCATTTTACCAGTTCCTACACAAGCTTTAGCTACAAAGTTAGCCAGATTAAAAGAAAGACACTCGAAGTCCATCCAGTTCAACCAATAAAAAAATAAATAAAAATCCTACAATCCCATATACCTAATCCTTCCACAGTTGATCCAGAGGAAAGAAGGAGAGCTGTATAAACTGTATGTAGCCTTAGCTGTGTTCTGCCAATGGTATGGGGACTTTCAATAACGTTCCCAGAACAAAATTAGGTCTGGCTGAGTGATGATCAGCCATTTTACAGGAAGTATTGTATTTTATCAATGAGAACAGTGCTTCCTCTGATTGGCTGAGGTGGAGATTGTGACATCTTCCGGCCTGTGTACCCATTCATTCATTGAGGAAATACAATGCTTCCTGTGAATGGCTGAGTAGTACTCTGCCAACTCTATTTTTTTCTGAGAATTGGATGGGAAGTCTCCATTCCCCTGCCAGAACACATCGCTGTATGCAGCATCAGCTACATACAGTTTAAACAGCACTACAGCAGGTGAATCTTCTATCGAAGCAAACGATTGTGTGGACCAGACAAACTAAAGTCACTGGGCTTTAAATAAGTTTGATCTCTTTGCAGGTGAAAGTACTGAAGTGTGTTCCTGAGCTGACCCTTCCTAATATTGTTTTGGGACAATACGTTGGAAATCCGGAAGGAAAAGGTGAAGAGCAAAAGGGCTATCTGGACGATCCCACAGTACCTAAAGGATCTCACACCCCAACATTTGCCACTGCTGTGTTGTATATACAGAATGAACGATGGGATGGTAAGAGGTCATTCTGTCCTGTCTGTGCTCGCATTTTCAGTATATCCATTTCATATTGCAGCGTGAGGCCTACAGGCAGGGGGGGACTGACCATTGAGGAACTCGGGCACTGCCCGAGGGCCCCATGCCACTAGGGGGCCCCATCGGGGTTGCCAGGCTCATTAAAACCAGGGACAGTATGTAAAAATCAGTGTTTTTTTTTTTACATCCGCCCCTGATATGTCCAAAACCTACATGCTTTTGATGTGAAAATCCAGAGATTTTAGCTGCCCCACCTCTGTACTGCCACCTGGCTTGGTGGCCATCTGTAAGCCTGGGGGCCCCATAATCTTCTATTGCCCGGGGGCCCCATGAGTTGTCAGTCCGCCCCTGCCTACAGGCATTTTTAGATTATGCTCATGTTTACATATGCCAGGGGTGTCCAAACTTTTTTCAAAGAGGGCCAGATTTGGTGAGGGCCGACCATTTTGCGTGGGGGCCGACCATTTTGCGTGGGGGCCGACCATTTTGCGTGGGGGCCGACCATATTGCCTGACATTCTGTGAACCATTTAAATTCAGTCTAAGTGTGTTCATTTAAGCACTAATACACTGCCCAACAAGAATTTTCTTGCCTTTGTGGCTGTGTGTGGTAAAGAGTTGAGCTTGGGCGTATTTGGATATACCGTATTTATCGGCGTATAACACGCACCTTCACTTTAAAAAATCGTAAATTTTAAATAAAGAACTGTGAATCAAAATAAGGGTATTTACTCAATACAGCCTCACAAGTACCCTGAATGCAGCACCCCTTTGCCATGAATGCAGACTCACCATTGCAGCCTGATTTATTCATCTCCAGCATTGGAGGAGATCAGGAGGGCGCAGTACAAGCACCGACAGGCATACAAGAACATTTTCTGTTTAATCGGCAGCCCCTTTAATCGAAAGTCCCACCTCTTGTGATGGACAGAACAGTCGTCCAATGGCAGTGCAGGAGACAGGACTTTGTTTTACACAGGTCGCCGTGTAAACAGGAAGTACTCCTGTATGCACAGCGCTCGTCCTGCCTCCTCCAAGGCAGCCAGCATGTATTTCTTTTGTGGCCCCTGGCACTGTTGGGGGCCACAAAAGACATGTCAAAATGACCAGGCGGGCCGTCAAAAACCGGAATGCGGGCCACGATTGCCCCGAATGCCTGACATATGCAGTAAGATGCCACCTATAACGTCTCTATCATCTGGTCATTCTGAAACCATAAATACTTGAATACAAAGACAGCTGATTGGTTGAAGTTGGACAGTTTGCAGAGCTGATTGGGTGAAGTAGGACACCTTGCACAGTTGATTGGTTGACATGAGACATATTTGCTCTTTGTAACTCTAATTTTAAATATCACAAACTGCGTTCAGGGGTGAATCACTCATGTGTGATTGTCATACTCCAGGTGTCCCGTTCATCATGCGCTGTGGGAAGGCTCTGAATGAGAGGAAGGCCGAGGTGAGGCTGCAGTTCCGAGATGTTCCAGGTGACATTTTCCAAGGACAGTCTAAGAGGAACGAGCTGGTGATACGAGTGCAGCCCAATGAAGCTGTTTATACCAAGATGATGACCAAGAAGCCAGGGATGTTCTTTAATCCTGAGGAGACTGAGCTGGACCTTACATATGGGAATAGATACAAGGTATCTAGAGAACAGGTCATGGGATGTGGGATTCCTTGATAAAATAAAAATTGCACATGGCTACATTTTATTTCTGTTTGGCTACTACTACAGTTGTGCTCAAAACTTTGCATACCCTGGTAGGAATTGTGACGTTTTGGCATTTAATATTGAAAATATGACTGATCATGCCAAAAAAATGTTTTTTTATTTAAGGATAGCAATCGCATGATTTGTTTTTGGCTCCTTTCTAAATCATAATAACAAATCGCCCAAATAGCCCTGATAAAATGTTGACATACCCTGGAATGTTTGGCCTTGGTACAGACACAGAAGGTGGTGTGCACACAGGTTAAATGTCAATTAAATGTTAATTTCCCACATTTTTGGCTTTTTAAATCACAATTGGGGTCTGTGTTTAAATAGTTAATGAGTTTGTTAGCTCTCACATGGATGCACTTAGCAGGCTAGACACTGAGCTATGAGGAGATAGAAAAGAACAGTCAACGGACCTGCTTAACAAGGTAATGAAACTTTACAAAGATGGAAAAGGATATAAAAAGATATCCAAAGCCTTGAGTATGCCAGTCAGTACTGTTCAATCACTTAATAAGAAGTGGAACATTTTGGAATCTCTTGATGCCAAGGTCAGGTAGATCAAGAAAGATTTCAGCTACAACTGCCAAAGGAACTGTTCAGGACACAAAGAAAACCCCACAGGTAAAAATGTAGCGCTAATATGAAAATCACATTTGTATACGGTGAGTATATAAGAGCCACTAGCACTGAACATGGAGTGGCCCAAATGAAGTGCTCAAAGTAAATAGAGTTCCAAAGTCTATATGTAGACAGGTGGGTGATCATCCAATAAGGAGAAGACAAGCGAATTTCTATAGGTCACAATCTCATCGTGATCAGAGGAAAACGTAAATGCGCTTACCAGATGGGTTGGACTCAGGTACTGTACAGTAGTGAGTCAGACAGGCACTGTGGTATTTAGGAACTGGGACCACTGGAAACCGGAAAGCAGGATCACAACAGATGACTGGAATTAAAGCTGGGAATCCACATCAGAACCAGGTGTACCTTGAATGATGTGGAACGTTAGGTTGTAGATTCCAGGTGGGATCCTTGAGCCAAAAATCAAAGGTTGGAGGCCTAGAATATGGCTGGGGCTCACCAAAGCCGCAAGGTGGATGATATGTGGAAAGAGGAAGACCAGGAAGCTCCAATAGTGCAGATGGGTACAACCAATCAAGGTTTATTGATAAGTCATAAAAACAAAAATATGACATATATTAAAAAGTGATCACAAATTGGCAATATGGGGTGCTAGATACCGCTATCTAGCACCCCATATTGCCAATTTGTGATCACTTTTTAATATATGTCATATTTTTGTTTTTTTCACCGTATACAAATGTGATTTTGATATTAGCGCTACATTTTTCGTTTCTATATTTTGTTGACTTTGTTTGTATGTGGCAGCTTTTTCCTTTACCAATATTAGCGCAGTTTTTCCTTTATTTCAACCTCAGGAGAAATACAGGCTGCTTTGGAAAAAGATGGTGTAGTTGTTTTTAAGGCGAACAATACAATGATACGATAAGAGCTGCATGGTCAAGTTGCCAGAAAGAAGCCTTTACTGTACAAGTTCCACAAAAAAGCCTGGTTACAATATGCCCAACACCTTGACATGCCTCATTTGGCTTTTTTGTGGCATTGGCGCAGTAAAGGCTTCCTTTTGGCAGCTCAACCATGCAGATATTTTTTGTTCAAGTATTGTTGAATTGTGCTCCTTAAATACAACCACACCGCCTTTTTGGAGAACAGCCTGTATTTCTCCTGAGGTTGCCTGTGGGGTTTTCTTTGTATCCTTGGCAATTGTTCTGCCAGTTGTGGTTGCAGTCTTTATTAGTCTACCTGACCTTGGCTTGTTATCAACAGCCCCAAATTTTCCACTTCATAATAAGGGATCAAACAGTACTGACTGGCATATTTTAAGGCTTTGGATATCTTTTTATATCCTTTTTCCATCTTTATAAGGTTCCATTACTTTGTTACGCAGGTCTTTTGACTGTTCTTTTTGTACCTCCTTAGGGCTCAGTGTTTAGCCTGCTTAGGGCATTCCATGTGAGAGCTAACAAACTCATTGACTATTTATACGCAGACACTAATTGCCATTTAATAAGGGAACTTAACCTTTTTATTTGCCATTTTAACCTGTGTGCCACCCTTCTGTGTCTGTACCAAGGCCAAACATTCCAAGGTATGTTAACTTTTTATGATGGCCATTTGGGTGATTTCTCTTATGATTTTAAAAAGGATCCAAAAAAAAACGATGCAATAATAAATGGCTTCATGTGATAGCTATCCTTAAATAAAAGACCTGTTTTTTGGCATGATCAGTCTTTTTTTTTCAATATTCATGCCAAAATGTCACAATTTCTGCCAGGGTATGCAAACTTTTGAGCACAACTGTATATGCAGACACAGTGGAGTTTATTTACTAAAACTGGAAAGTGAAAAATCATTTTTTTATACAGAGTTGCACTAATCGGCTTCCAGATTTTTTCATCAAAGCTTAATTGAAAAAGCTGAATGTTAAAAGCCGATTGGTTACCATGCACAGCTGCATCAGATTTTACACTCTCTGGATTTAGTAAATCTTTAGTAAAGTTTTGAGTTTTTACCTCGACAATGACATGCTGGCTGAACAAGCCATAGACCTCATGAGGAATATCTGAAGACATTGACCCCAAATTTTATATTATCAGCTTTGTACCTGAAGGACTTAAAGTGGAGTTCCACCCAAAAATGAAACTTCCGCTTTTCTGAAACCCCCCCTCTGGTGTCACATTTGGCACCTTTCAGGGGGAGGGGGTGCAGATACCTGTAAAAATATAATATAATAATATATACAGGCATTTGCACCCACTTTCGGGAGAGACTCCACTTCCCGTCGTCATCGATTTCTCCCCCCCCCCCCCCTGCCTTTCTGGGAAACGCACTGGTCCCAGGAGACGGTGGGGACCACTGGGAATGTGCCACGCTACTCGCACACGCGCGGTAGGGAACCGGGCAGTGAAGCTGCAAGGCTTCACTTCCTGATTCTCTCACCAAGGATGGCGGCAGGGGCAGCAGAGAGACTAGCAATTGCTTGTCTTCTGCTGCCGACATTGCAGGCACCCTGGACAGGTAAGTGTCCATTTATTAAAAGTCAGCAGCTGCAGTATTTGTAGCTGCTGCCTTTTAATATTATTTTTTTTTCCGCAGGACCTCTGCTTTAATTAGCAGTTACATACATAAGAATTACATGTTCCCATATCATTGCGTTTATTGGAATTGTTGCCCATTGTCTGTCTCTGGTGCTCTTTCAGGATGTGAAGTTGCCAGATGCTTATGAGAGGCTAATCCTGGATGTGTTCTGTGGGAGTCAGATGCACTTTGTGCGCAGGTAGGTCCCTATCCATATAACAGAGAGGTAGGTGGATGTCTCTAGTCCTGTATTTGTAATTGTTTTGTCTCTTTATAATAGCGATGAGCTGCGGGAAGCCTGGAGAATCTTTACTCCTATTCTGCACAAATTGGAGCAAGAGAAGATCAAACCCCTGCCTTACAAATATGGGAGGTGAGTAAGCCAATCATATTGGAGATAATAATCACATGAGAGAGAATAAATTGGCTTTTAAAAAAAAATAAAAGTTTTAACACTTTTCTGTTTAATGTGTATGTAAAGCCAGAATGTTTGTTTAATTTTGGATAGCGTAGAGAAGGTTTGGACTCTTTGGCAGGATTCATTCTCTCTTTTTGTCTTGCTGACCACTGTTACAGAGGCAGAAAGTGAGCGGAATACCATACTTTCAGAGTTGTCACTAGAGCTAGAAGTGGGGACACCCGTTCCTATGACAACTCACTAAGATGGAAATTCCATTCTGGGCTGTACTGGAAATGGATAAGAGTACAGAGAAGGGCAACAAAGCGAACAAAGGGTCTGGAGGATATTAGTTATGAGGAAAGGTTGCAACAACTGAACTTATTCTCTCTGGAAAAGAGACGCTTGAGAGGGGATTTGATTTAAAATTTAGATATCGTACTGGTGACCCCACAATAGGGATACAATAGGGAGTTTAACAAAACACGTGGCCACTCCGACACCTAAACATTTTTCTACCTTAAAAAATGTTTAGACTTTAAAACCACTTTAAGGCATCCTGAAGTATGTCACTTGGAGGATTTGTGTATAGTTAATGTTGCCCCCAAAAGGCTCATGAGAAGACCCTCTACCCAAGTTTTGACTTTGATACACGTCACCCATAGCAGTGCACATCTTCTAATGCCCTTTCTCTTTTCGTCCATGGACGGACACAGCTCCTTAAATCTTGACATTATGTTCCTGTTCATAGGAGAGGACTAGGCAGAACATGTTAGTTTTCTTACAACATGTAACTTTAACAGAGTTGAACAGTTCCGACCAGGGGGAGGTCTTAACCTTTCACCCTGCATAACAGGCTGGATATTATGGATCCTTGTAGTCTCCCCAGTCTGGCCATCGAGCGTGAGCAGTCCTTAGCTACGCACTGGGTGGGCCACGACATACTTCATGGCTCCAGGGGTGGCCGGTGAGCATATGCTCCGGGATCCACATATGACTGGGCTGCTGTTGTCTTACTCACAGTGGACCGGGCCGACAGCTACTCCATACCATTGCATACCTCCCAACAAGCACGGATTCTGCGGGATTTTTCCGCACTGAGGTGGCGTACACACGACCGAGAAACTCTTTGGGCGAAACACATCATTTTCCCCGTCGAGTTCCTTGTTCGGCAGTCAAAAAACTTGTCGAGCCAAATTTTCCCATTGCCCATCGAGGAAATAGAGAACATGCTCTCTTTTTGGCTCGACGTGTTTCTCGGCGAAAAGTGTACACACGACCGGTTTCCTCGCAGAATACGTCTCCCATCGAGTTTCTTGCTGAATTCTGCCGAGGAAACCGGTCGTGTGTACGCGGCCTGACTGCATATTCCAGCAGTCCTGCGAAAGTGTTAAATTTCCCGCACTGAGGATTCGAGATCAACAACTGCAAGTAACCCCCCCGCTCAACAAGTGAGTGTAGCTGAATAGGCAGTCCTTTTGGAGGAGTCGGGCGGAGCTGAATGGGCAGTACTGCAGGAGGAGGAACCGTAGCGGCGCGTTGATGACTACTGAGGGAGGAGACATTCTGTGCACAGATGAGAGGCATCCACAGCTGAGAGGCATCCACAGATGAGAGGCTCATCAACTTATCAACTTCGATTCCCCCCCCCCCCCCCCACTCAACAATTAACCCGCAGTGGACTTTTTAAATGTTGGGAGGTATGCCATTGGTTGTGGGCATAGGTGTGCGCAGCATTAGGGTGTGCCCCCCAAAGTTCGAACACGCATGAATAGGGGACAGTTGATTGGGAGCATATTACAGTACACCCTAAATACGGGTGTAACGTGTTTCTAAAGTTGAAACTAGACTTTAGCATAATGGAGGCATTATAATGCACATGGTGTGATTACGGTGTGCCCAGGCACATCCGGCACACCCTGTGCGCACACCTATGGTTGTGGGTCTGTCAGGGACACGCCAGCAAGTCCTTGCAAGGATGAGTAAGTACAGTTCCTCCTGGATTTGCATTGGCGGTCATTTTGTCGTGGCCGCACTGTGGCGCAGGTCGGTATTGCGGGCAGCCATTTTCTTGTGGTCTGCACCCTTTTATCTGTGGCATCTGGCTTCCATTTTGGAGTGGGTTTTGGCCTCTAGCACTGGCTTTCTGAACAACGCACAGCTCATTCTCCTCAGTTTCTTCCCTCATACACACGCTGTGTATACAAGGAAGGTGGGCAGCGGTGCTGAGTAGTCTCTCTCTGGGTAACCTGTCGGTGCAGCAAGGAGGGTGGACTTAAGTGTTTTTCACTTAGTCCCTGAGGGCTGTCAGTGAGTCATAATGGAGTCTGTATCTGACCTTTCTTCCCCTAAATTGCCAGAGGCAGCAAATGGTGCTCCTGAACCTGTGGTTCCCATGGATATGCTGTCAGCAGTCCTGGAATAATTTGTTGCCAGGGTTGAAGTGGCGTGCGGGCGTAAAGGGGAGTGAAAAGTGTCCCCCCCTCCATCTTCTGGGGAATGCTCTGACTCCGATTCGGGATTGGCTGCGGCTCAGGACTCTGGTTCTGGTATGTCAGAGGATGCAGACCAGGACCTCCCTGGTGAGGAGGACCCCTCACCTGGGTCAGTGCAAGAAAGGGGACTTGTGAGTGCACTTATTGATGCTGTGAGGGACTCTCTCAAGCTGGTACTTCCACAGAGGATTCTGTCTCCTTTGGGTCACACAAATCTAACTGCTCTGTGAAGGTTTGTCCTTATGTTACTTTCTTTGATAAGTTCATAGATAAGGAATGGGAACGGCCGCAGAAGTCCTTTTGTGGTCCCTCAGCGCATGGCGGTCCGTTATCCTTTTGAGGAGAGCCTTTTGAAAAAATGGGCCTCTCCTCCGGTTGTCGACCCCCGGTCTCTCCGCTAAATAAGGTAACCATTCTCCCGGTAGAGGGGACCCCTGCCTTTAAGGACCCTACTGATACCTATATTGGCTGCGACTTTGGTGTCTCAGACACTCACTGAATGGGCAAAGATTTTGCAACAGACAGTAGAGGAGCATCCCCCTTGATCTACAGAGCCTCTGTATCTGTGGTGGTACTGTGCCGCCTGATTTGGCTGAAATGCTGGTCCGCTGACATTATTAAGGCTGTCACTGGAGGTACACACTTCTCCCGCAGTCCTCTAAGGGGAAGGAGCCACTCCTATTCATGACAAGGCTCCAGCTGGGGAACAGAAGCATCCCTGGATGCCTAAACTGAACAAGCCGGATAACCAGCCTGCTACTGCATGAAGTTTTGCCCTGCCCAACTCAAGTGGGGGGGTGGCTTTGCGAGTTTGCAGCTCGGTGGACCTCCCTGCTCTCTGACCAGTGGGTCTGCGAGGTGGTCACTTCGGGGTACAAGATAGAGTTTCTTTCTTGTCCGCCAAACAGATTCTTTTCCTCAAATCTTCCTCTCCTTCCGGCTCGTCGGTTTGCTTTGATGGGAGCATTACAGGACTTTCTCAGGTGCAGAGTAATTTTACCTGTGCCCCTGGTTTCAGGGATTCTATTCGAATCTGTTTGTAGTCCCAAAGAAGGACGGTGTCCGTCTAATCTTGGACCTCAAGGCTCTCAATGCCTTTGTGAGGGTGCAAAAGCTCAGGATAGAATCCATTTGTTTTGGTTGTTGCTGCGGTCCATCCGGGGATTTTCTGGTGTCCCTGGACATCAAGGATGCATACTTGCATGTCCCCATCTGCACCAGCCATCAGAGGTTTCTGTGCTTTGCGATCAGCGAAGACCACTATCAATTTGTGGCTCGTTCCTTTGGCCTAGTTTCAGCACCAAGAGTTTTCACCAAGGTGCTCGCCCCGATTCTGTCTTTGCTGAGAGAGCGAGACATTGCTATTGTGGGCTACCTAGATGATCTTCTGAGAGCTGCTTCTGGATCAGAATTGGAGGAGGTCATGTCTATAGCCAGTCAGACCCTCCAGGAATTTTGGTTGGGTGCTGAACATTCAGAAGTCGGTCTTGGTACCAACTCAACATCTGGAGTACCTAGGATTAATTCTAGACTCCTCAAAGGAAGGAAGACCTTTACAGAAGTTGCAGACACTCCAGCCAGTGGTGAAATTGTTATCATGCCGCAAATGGTCGTCTCTCAGTTTTTGCATGCGAGTTCTGGGCCATATGGTGGCCTCCTTCGAGGCAGTACCGTATGCCCAATTCTACACTCGAGTCTTGCAGAAGGAGATGCTGTCCAAATGGAACAAATCTCTTTTGTCTCTGGATCGTCAGATTCAGGTAAGTCACCTGGTCAGGGCTTCCCTGAGTTGGTGGCTGAGATCCCCGGCTCTTCTGTCTGGGAGGTCCTTCCTTCCTTTCAATTGGACTGTGATTACGACGGAGGCTAGCCTCACAGGTTGAGGGGAGTCTGGGGGGTTCATCATAAGCTATGATTAAGCACTCACTCGCGTTACTTCGAGCGATCAGACTATGCCTCCCCTTGTGGTCGCAGAGTCTACAGGGTCGTCTAATCAGGATCCAGTCAAACAACGCCACGACGATGGCTTAAAGGGGTTGTAAAGGAAAACCATTTTTTTTTCATTATAAGCATCCTATACCTGCAGACATTCCTCTTTTCACTTCCTCATTGTTCGTTTTTGCTCAGAAGTTGCTCTATTTCTTCTCTGTTCTGTTAATTTCCTGCTTGTCTGATTTTTACTGGCCACCGTGATGGGAGGCTTTACTGCGGTAACGTGCTCGCCCCCTCCTGGGAACTACATCTGTGGGCAGGACGCTCTCTACGTGTTAGAGACTTCAAGGAGGTGTGAATTACTGGGAGTGCTGCAATTCATACTGGGAAATGTAGTTCTTACATGAACAAATGATGCAAACCAGGAAGTGAATGAGAGAACAAAAACTAGAACACCGGAGGTGATATAGATAAAGGAATTTAATAGGCATTTACTCATTTGTTAACCGAATCATTACACTATTTTGTCTGTCTACCTTGCAGACCTTCATTTTAGGCAAAATTTTTTTTTCCTTTACAACTCCTTTAAGTCAACTATCGGGGGGGAACAAGGAGCTTGGCTGCGGCATTGGAGGGCGTTCACATCCTGCGGTGGGTAGAAAGGAGCGTGCCGGCTCTGTCACCTGTTTACATTCCGGGTGTAGAAAACTGGCAGGGCGGGACTATCTAAGTCACCAAATGCTGGATCAGGGGGAATGGTTGTTGCATCCGGAGGTGTTTCCACTCCTTTGCCGGAGGTGGGGCACACCGGTCATGGATCTCTTGGCTTCTCGACTCAATCGCAAGGTGTCGAGGTCCGTGGCCATGTCGGAGATCCCTGGGCAGACACGTCGGACGTGTTGGTAGCCCCCCATGGGGTCAGTAGCAGCTAATTTATGCCTTTCCCCCACTGAAGTTGCTTCCCCGTCTGCTCTGCAGAGTAGAGGCCGAGGGATCCTGGTAATTCTAATCGCTCCGGATTGGCCGTGGCGTCCCTGGTACGCCAACCTTGTGCGCCTGGTGGCGGATGCACCCTGGTGGCTGCCAATGACCTATCTCAAGGTCCCAAACTTCATGCTGCTTTACAGTCACTGGCTTTAACGGCATGGCTATTGAAAGACAGGTACTAAGGGACCGAGGTCTGTTGAATTTCGTAATTTCAACCATGCTGAGGGCACGGAAGTCTGCTTCACGGAAGATCTACCATCGCACTTGCAAGGCCTACATCTCCATGTGTGAGGGGATGGAGTGGCGTCCACGGACATATTTGGTTTCCAGGGTCCTGATGTTTTTACAGTGTGTAGTGGATCAGAAACTTGCCTTAATGGTGCATAAGGGACAGATTTCAGATTTGCTGTTTGGTACTTTTGTGCAGGGGGTTTTGACATGTGCTTTCCCAGGTTAGACCACCGCTTCCTCCGTGCGATTTGAATCTGGGGTTCTTGGCTCTTCAGGAGCCCCCTTTTGAGAACATCAGAGATATTCCTCTCTTGACGCTCTTTGAGTGGCTTTTCTATTACCCGCTACATCTGTCAGACATGTTGGCAGCCTTGTCTTGCAAGTCTCCTTACTTGGTCCTACACAAGAATAAAGCGGTGCTACGCCCGTAGCCTTCCCTTCTTCCGAAGGTAGTTTCAGCTTTTCACCTGAATGAGGACATTCCGTCCTTGTGTCCTTGACCGTCGCATCCCAAAAAAGCTGCACTACATACCTTGGATGTGGTACGTGCTCTGCGGGTGTATCTGTATGCCACGGCTTTGTTCCGGAGGTCGGGCTCACTGTTTGTGGCGGTATCTGGTTCGCAGAAGGGCCTGGCGGTCTCGCTGGCCACCAGTTCTTGGTGGATCAGGCAGCCTGTAATCCAGGCCTACGCCCTTAAGGGGCGGGCGCCTCCTTTCCCTGTCACGGCGCATTTGACCAGGGCCATTGGTGCTTCCTGGGCTTTCAGACATCAAGCGTCTGTTTTACAAGGTTGATGTGAGTGCATCTTCAGGTGCTGCCTTCGGCCGCAAGGTTTTGCAGGCGGTTGTTTGTTTGCAACTCCTCCGTTGAGGAGCTCTGCTTGTTTGGGGTGAAGTTGGTTTTTGATTGCTGTTCCCACCCCTCATTTTTCTGACACTGCTTAACCTGTTGCCGACCGCCCACAGTTATACGGCGGGACGGTGGCACTGCTGGGCGAGAGCACGTAGCTCTACGTCCTCTCTTTAGCGGCCACTAGGGGGCGAGCGCGTGCCCCCGCTCGTCCCCCGAGTCCCGCGCGCGTGCCCGGGGGGTGCGATCGCCGCCGGGCACGCACGCACGCACGCGCGCTCATTCGTTACAGAGCGGGGAAACGCTGATCTTGTGTGTAAACACAAAGCTCTCGTTCCTGTCAGCGGGGGAAACACTGATCTTCTGTAAACAATGTATGAACAGAAGATCAGTGATTTCCCCCAATGAGTCCACCCCCCCCCCCCCATACAGTTAGAACACCCTCAGGAACACACCCCTTCCCTGCCCCCTAGTGTTAACCCCTTCACTGCCAATGGCATTTTTATAGTAATCCGATGCATTTTTATAGCATTGATCGCTATAAAAATGCCAATGGTCCCAAAAATTTGTCAAAAGTGTCCGATGTGTCCACCATAATGTCTCGGTACTGAAAAAAAAACGCTGATCGCCGCCATTACTAGTAAAAAAAATATTAATAAAAATGCCATAAAACTACCCCCTTTTTTGTAAACGCTATAAATTTTGCGCAAACCAATCAAACGCTAATTGCGATTTTTATTTATTTATTTTTTTAACGAAAAATATGTAGAAGAATACGTATCGGCCTAAACTGAGGAAAAAAATTTTTTTTTTTATATATTTTTGGGGGATATTTATTATAGCAAAATGTAAAAAATATTGCATTTTTTTTCAAAATAGTCGCTCTATTTTTGTTTATAGCACAAAAAATAAAAACCGCAGGCATGATCAAATACCACCAAAAGAAAGCTCTATTTGTGGGAAAAAAAGGACGCCAATTTTGTTTAGAAGCCACATCGCACGACCGCGCAATTGTCAGTTAAAGCGACGCAGTGCCGAATCACAAAAAGTGCTCTGGTCTTTGACCAGCAATATGGTCCGGGGGTTAAGTGGTTAAGGATGTCCCAAATGTCAAGATTTAAGGAGCTGCGTCTGTCCATGGATGAAAAGAGAAAATAGATTTTTTTTTTGTACTTACCGTAAAATCCTTTTCTCTGTCATCCACCCTGTCTTTTTAAGTGTGTACTGCTTTTTGACAAACTGAGCTGCATGCTGCATGGTGAGGGGTTATGCCCAGAGGGACCGCTCCCTGGGCGGGGCTGTTCAACTCTGTTAAAGTAACATGTTCTGTCTAGTCCTCCTATGAACAGGAACATAACCAAATGTCAAGATTTAAAGAGCTGTGTCCGTCCATGGACGACAGAGAAAAGGATTTTACGGCGAGTGTAAAAAATCTTCTTTTTTTTTTTTCTTTTTTTTTTTATTAACAGTAGTTTGTAAATTCTGGCCATTAGGAACAATATTCTAACAAGCATTGCCCCAAATCGACTGTAATGTGATTTGCAGCTCAGTTTGGGTGCGCTGAATTTTAAACAGGGTTTGCCAAACCCAAGGCAAGTTGAACCTGAGCTCCTAAACTGAGATATTTTCTTCTTCCCTTAAACAAGACCCTGCATGATGGCAGGCACGTAACTTGTGTCCAGCATTTGTAACATCCTAAATATGGGTGTAACATGTTACAAAAGGTGAACTTATCCTTTACATCCCGGTCAAACTGACTGCGAAATTAAAATTGTGCTACTTCACTTGAAGTTTCACGATATCAAAATAGCATTTTAGTGCTACTTCAGGTGCAACTTGGAAGACATCTGTGTGACTTCATGCACTGATGTCTATGCAAGTCGCACCAGAACTTTTAAAAAGTAGTGTTGAAACGGCTAGTTACACAGATTTGACCGCTTCCAGTGCAGACAATGGGGTACAACTTGGCATGCAATTTAAAACTGTCAAATCGCATTACAAGTCGCGCTGGTGTGACTGGGGGGCTAATTGAACAAGCTGACGTTAGAACAGGGTTTGACAAATTTGCTTGGAATTTAGGAGCCAGCTAAAATTGTTAGGAGCCAGGAAACCTGCCCCGTCCCGACGAGCTTGCGCGCATATGTAAACGAACAGATACGCGAGTAGCACCCGCATATGTAAACCGTATTCAAACCACACATGTGAGGTATCACCGCGATTGTTAGAGCGAGAGCAATAATTCTAGCTCTGGCCCACCTCTGTAGCTCAAAACATGCAACCTGTAGAATTTTTTTAAACGTTGCCTATGCAGATTTTAAAGGGTAAAAGTTTGTCGGCATTCCACAAGCGGAAGAAATTTTGAAGCGTGACATGTTGGGTATCAATTTACTCGGCGTAACGTTATCTTTCACAATATAAAAAAAATTGGGATAACTTTACTTTTGACTTATTTTTTAATAAAAAAAAAAAAAAAAAAAAATCCCCCAAAAAAGTGCGCTTGGAAGACCGCTGCGTGACAAAGTATTGCAACGATCGCCATTTTATTCTCTAGGGTATTAGAATAAAAAATATATATAATGGGCCAGATTCAGGTAGAGTTAGGCTGGAGTATCAGTGATACTCCAGCCTAACTGTCACTTTGAGCCGGCGTTTTTGTTTTCTGTAACCAGGAAACAAGAAACGCTGGGTTGGAGTTCCTATACGAGTGGCGTAATTGTATTACGCCGTCGTATCGGAACTTCAATTTTAAAAATGGCACGCGGGGCGTTCCCGCTGATTAACGCAGAGAATATGTTAATCAGCGGGAATCGGAAATTCACGATCGTATTCGGGCGCGACGCAGTGACTTTCCGACGTTTCCGTAAGAGATACGCAGTGTAAAGATAAAGCAGCCCCCTAGTGGAGTATCCTATGTTAAGTATGGCTGTCGTCATCGCGTCGAAAAAAAAAAATTCGAGTCGTTTGCGTAAAACGTCCGTGAATGGGGATTGACGTCATTGACGTTCCCTGAAAGAATTTGGAGCATGCGCACTGACAGTCGACGCATGCGCAGTACGTTCGCCGCGGGATCGTGCATAGTTAACATAATACACGACCCCTACCCGCCCAATTTGAATTCCTCCGGCTCATTTTCGCTACGCCGCCGCAACTTTAGGAGCAAGTGCTTTGTGAATACAGTACTTGCTCCTAAAGTTACGGCGGAGTAACGTAAATGAGAAACGTTACTCCAAAGTAAAGAAGCGCCCATCTACCTGAATCTGGCCCTATGTTTGGAGGTTCTAATTAGAGGGAAGGAGATGGCAGTGAAAAATGTCACATTAGAACTGCTGTTTTACTTGTAATGCCAGCGGCCACCACCAGATGGCGCTAGGTCACAGATAGAAAGCTTGGGACTTCACAAGACCGCAAAGCCGCGGCCTCAATTACCGGCCATCGTGGGGAGGTGGGGGCGCACGGAGACACAGGATCCTGTGCCTCTGTGCGCCCCCCACCTCCCCCGATGCGCGATCACGGTGGGCCCGCGACTGCCGGTAATTGAGGCCGCGGCCTCAATTACCGGCGGGCTTGGGCGCTAGGTCACAATTTCTTGTCGCAATTGCAACCTGGCGCCCGGATTTTGTCGAGCCCTGCGTTAGAAGCTGATTAGTTACCATGCACAATTGCACCGGATTCTGAGTGTTCCACTTTTAGTAAATGTCCCCCTATATCACCTTAGAACTCCACTTGCGCACTTTTAGATCTGGCTTCCTTCCACCGTGTCTCTTTTCTGATTCTGACCTTGTTCTGTTTCAGCCGGGGCCCTGCAGAGAGTGACGTGTTAATGCAGAACGCTGGCTTCCGGTATGAAGGAACATACAAATGGGTGAATCCAAACAAACTGTGACCACCTCCCTGAGGACTTCAGAGCCGGAAACAATCTGAAGACTTGCCGTCAAAATAGACCACAACCTCAGAAATCCCAGGGGACCAAAGCACAACTTGCGACGTCTCGGCTTACACCCCACTCTTCATACACTGCGAAATCTCACTATTCAGTGATACAAAGTAGCTGTGCTTTAACAAGTTTACATTTCATCAGTGTCACAATTTCTTCTCCTAAATTGTATGCATAGACCATTTTTCTTTTTTTGCATAGAGGAAAGCTTAGGACCCCCTTTCCAAGTTTTCATTGCTGTTTGTGTCTCTGCAGCATTGATTCACATTGACCATTGTCAACAAAATTGCCAGATTTTTACAGCCCTCACCAGAACAGGAAGTGAGGGGAAATTTTCCCATGAGCACGCCTGTTCTTTTTGATATTGTCTAAAAGGAAAATTCACCTCTGACTTCTAAGGAAGTGAAAGTAAATCCCATTAATGAGACACAGATGGCAAAATATAAACTGATAGGGTTTTAACACTTCCCTGCCCTATACTGAAAATAAATGTTTTGGACTATACATAGACTTAAAGTGTAAGGTCACCTTTAGCAGCATTTTACAAAAATTCCCCAATTCCAGATCCCCTGAATGATACATAGTCCTCCTTTTCAAATGCTGCACCTGATTTCCACTGCATTTGCAGATGTAGGGAGGCTCTCTGCAGAAACTGCTGGACCCTCCAATCTCATCTGTGTTCTAAAGTTTGCAGGATGGGCTGGACGCAACCCTAACCTTAGCGGCTGCCTGGGCCTGTTAAATCTGTGCGCATCTGCAATGAGCTCGCTCCTTCTCTAGCTGTAGCAACTATGTTCTGTTCAGGGGATCTGGAACTGCATATGCTTTGTGTAAAATGTTGCAAAGAATTGAACTTGCACTTTAAAGAGGAAGTAAACCCAGACGGGTTTTACTTCCTCTTTTGCTGTGTGTAAACCCTGCAAATGAAAAGCATAATGGGCTAGTGTGCATCGCATTCTAGCCCATTATGACACTATCCTGCAAACGAAGTCCGCGCCATCGTCTGTGCACGGCGCATCCATCTTCACCCCTCTTCTTTACGATGCCGCAGACTCTGGCTCTGTGATTGGCCAGAGCCGCATGACGTCACTCCTGTGCATTCGCACAGGAGCCGTCAGTCGCGGCAAACGCTAGGGAAGAAACTGTACAGAGGTCAGTTTCTTCACAACGCATGAGCCGATGATGACATTGGCGCACTACAAGTGAAAAAAGATCTCCTAAATGGCGCACGTTTAGGAGATCTTTCCTTTATAGATAAGCCTTACCTAATAGATAAAATGTAAGACAAAAGGGTTTGCAACCACTTTAATGGCCCATTCACACAGGTACAGCATGACATACGGTAAGCTTAAAGCTTATGTCCATGTTTCATGTCATTTTAAAAAGTTTGTTTGGACCAAGCTGGTCCAAATGAACTATTTGCTTCTCTAAGTGCTGTTGTGCCTCTAAGTGCTCTATGTACTGTATGTAGCTTCAGCTACATACAGTACATAGTGCTGGATTTCCGGCTGTGAGACAGACTTCCCGTCTCATACCTGGAACAAAACAGAGTCTGGCTGAGCAGTGCTCAGCAATTCATAGGCAGCTTTGTATTCTGCGAATAAATACAAATCTTCCTCTGATTGGCTGAGTCAGAGAATGTGATGTTGCCCAATCACAGAACGCTTTGTATTTATTCACAAAATACAAAACTGCATATGAATGGCTGAGCACATTTTTTTCCGAAATGTGAGACGGTAAGTCTGTTTCACAGCCGGAATCCAGCACTGTGTGCTGTATGTAGCTAAAGTACATAAAGTGCTTGGAGACACTGCTGTACTTGGTGAAGAGAATAGTTCATTTGGATCAGCCTGGTCCACACAAACTATTTGAAGTGACAGGAAACATGGAATACCTGTATTTGGGTGCAGATGATTGCACCTGGACGCAAACCGATTGAGTCGACGTTCGCATTGGGCCGATTTGGCATGCGATTTTTTTTTTTTTTTACATTGCCAGCAATGGCACCATACAAATGGGTGGGATGCCGACTTTGCAGCGCTGCACCGATTCCCGAAAGTAGTTGATGTACTATTTTTGGGGACAGTTTGAATAGAAATCTGTGCATTAATCCACACAGATGTCTGTCAAATCGCCCCTGATGTCGGACTGCATTGCCGCTTTTAAATTGTGCAAGTTCAGCTGAACACGCACAATTTCAAACCCGCTTCAGTGTGAACCTGGGTTGAATGTGAATGTGAGGTCTGAGTCAAACTGTTTAATAGTGCAGGTACCCATGCCTGCAGCAGCTTTCCGTATTCTCGCTATACAGTGTGGGAGATCTATTAAAATGGGAGCAGCGAAAATCTGGCGCAGCTCTTCATAGAAACCAATAGGTTTTATTGTCAATGCTTAATTGAACAAGCTGAACTTAGAAGCTGATTGGCTACCATGCACAGTTGCACTGGATTCTAAATGCTCCAGTTTCAGTAAATCTCCCCCAAGTTCTCCTTTTAATAGCATGACTTCACCTGAGCGCCAGGCAGTCATTATTTGGGCAAAACGTCCCCCTTGCTTGTCTGCCCCCTTCACATTCCTAGTGGCCAGTAAGGCAAACCGTCTGATGGGCCAATATAAATTGGGTGTGGTGTACTGGCAAAGCTCTGACCCTACCCATAAATTTTGGAGCTTTGCTTGATTCTAACTGTCCAGAATTCAGGTGGAGCCGAGGTTACGACAAGCTTCTGCACTTTTGGGTAATTGCGCTTTAAACCTGTCCACAGCTTTTATTATTCAGTATAAAGTCTCTTTTGCGAGGTACATGCACCAAAGGGGTGTATAAGGATATATGCATCTGATAATGCCCAATAGTGCTGTCAGTCGTTTGGGGCCTCAAGCTGTAGCTGTGTCTGGGCCCTAACACTCTTGGGAGATTCACTAAAACTGGTGCACACATAATCTGGTGCAGCTGTGCATAGTAACCAATCGGCTAGTTCAATTACGCTTTGACAATAAATCCTGGAAGCTGATTGGTTTCTTTTCGGAGCTGCAACAGATTTGATGTGCACAAGTTTTAGTAAATCTTCCTCTCTGTCTCACTCCTACCCAGAACTGGTACCACAAGGAATGCTATTTAGAATTGTGCTTGGCATATTAGCAGTTTCATTGACAGGTTTAGATGGTTACAGGATTGTTGCAATGTTTATGTGCTTATTTTTTATTTTTATTTTTCTGAATTAGTAAATACTTTAATGCATACAGGTTTTTGTCTTCTTTTTTCTTTTTGCCCTAAAGTGCATCTCTACCTTTTAGGAAATGTATAATGGTCTGCTACACATTTAACATATTTAACATATTGTGTTTAAAGCAGAATTTCAATAATATTTTGTATTTGCTTTTTGATATGCAGATATAAAATATCTTATAATTTGGTGGTCAACTTATGAGCTAAAGGTGGCCTCAAATGCGGCCCCTTACATCACCAAAGGTCCACACAGAGGGCCGGATTCACATAAGGGTTACGACGGCGTATCCAGAGATACGACGTCGGTAAGTACAAATGTGCGCCGTCATATTTTTACGCCGATTCGCTTAGCTACATACGCCGTAAAACAAGGCTTGGGCGCATAGTTACGGCGGTCCCATGTTAAATATGCAAATGAGTGAGTAAGATTTGCCGATTGACAAACGTAGATGCGCCAGGCAGAAAAGATACGCGGTTTGCGTAAGGGTTACATCCGGCGTAAAGTTATTCCACCATATAGGTGGCGCAACCCATTTAAAGGTATGGATGTCGGAACAGCCGTCGTATGTTACGTAGTTTACGTAGTACTACGTGAATAGGGCTGGGCGTAGGTTATGTTCATGTCGTAGGCCGTGTATTGACGTATTTTAGGCAGCTATTTCGATGTAACTGTGAGCATGCGCACTGGGATGCGTCCAAGAGCAGACGCATGCACAGTTCGTTTTTTGAAGCTCAGCCCATCATTTGAATGGGGTCACGTTTCATTTAAATGTTACACGCCCACTTCCACCTACTTTGACTTACGCCGACAACTATACGCTACGCCGGTGCAACGTTGAGCGCATATTCTTTGTGAATAGCATGCTTGCCGCTCAAAGTTGCGCCGGCGTAGCGTAAACGAAGATAAGATCTACGTGAATCCGGGCCAGAATGTTTAATAGATGTAATGCTTGAGAGAACTGTTAGAAACTGCAGATCCAATAGTATAAATGAGGGTCAGAGAGTGGAGACATGCTACGTTTTTGGCTGGAGATATCCTGCAGAAGACAATATGGAAATGGGAAACCTGTTACATGAGGCTAGTAGAGATCAATGCTATTACTCTAATGCAGTGGTCTTCAAACTTTGCCTTTATTCTGCCCTTAGGCATTATTCCTGACACCAACTATTTCTCCCTCTCTAATGCCAAAGATCGGCATTGTTTACTTCCACTGGGCACAGTCCAGCCCCCCTAAAGTCTGCAGGGCATTACACTGCCCTAATCAATGTTCCCACGACAGCACATGTGTCAAACACAAGGCCTGTGTGCCAAATCCGGCCCTCCAGGCCATTTCATGTGACCCTCGCACCTCTCCTGCAGGTGCAGGAGAACTCCAGCCCTCCTCTGGTCCTACTCCAGACCCTTACTTTCTGTTTTCAATCAATGCATCCAGCTTCTTTCCCAGCAGCAGCATAAGGAAAGGGGGGTGCACTGTGATGTAAGGGAGAGTGGGGGACTCAACCTCTGATGTTGGGGTGGCTCTTGACATTCGAATATAAAGAGGGGATGCGCTGGACATCTAATATTACAGATACAGCCGGCCCTTTTGAGGGCAATCATAATGCTGATGGGGCCCACAATGAAATTGAGTTTGACACCCCTGCACTACTGGCTACTGAGGTCCAAGAGCCATACATCATATAGCCTGCAGGCCACCATTCGGGGGAACCAAGTACTCCCCCTCTCTGTGTCAGTAGAGCAGCGGATGGTGTCAGTAGAGCAGCGGATGGTGTCAGTAGAGCAGCGGATGGTGTCAGTAGAGCAGCGGATGGTGTCAGTAGAGCAGCGGATGGTGTCAGTAGAGCAGCGGATGGTGTCAGTAGGCAGTGGATGGTGTTAGTAGGCAGTGGACTTTTAATTACCAAATAAAAACCCCAAAAAATCAAAGCAATCCACAGGCACCCTACAAATAGAAAATAAAGATGATATTAGTGGCATGATTAAGTCACGTGACAGTGACGCAACGCGTGGGGAGGAGTCTAACGTGCGGAGACCAGTGGAGGATTCGTTACGAGTTCTCAGCATACACTGAGCGGCTTTTTGAAAGTAACAGGGCTGTGACAGAGCTTACTCATCGCATTATTGAGCGTCTTTCTGATCGATATGGTCATGTGAGTGTATCTATCACTAGTTTGCATCTGATTAGTGAAACCGCAGTGCTGCACAATGGTATGTTTTTTTCTCCCCCTTTTTTACATAACATCGGAGGAACCTTTGTGAAGCCAATCAAAACTTCTGCTGGGCTGAACATTTTCCGTGAATGGCTGTTTGGTTCCCTTCTTTGAGTTACTGGATTGTTTTCAGCACTACTGTTTGAAGTCATCCTTTTGGACTTTTTTCTTATTTCTTTACATGTAGAGTGTTTATCGTATGTATTGCTATTTTTCAGTTATTAATTCAAATTCATTGAGTGTGAACACTGAGCACTATTATACGGTACATTGCACATTGTTTAATGATTCCTTTGGCCGTATGGAGCCTTAGTGATCCACATATGTTATCAATATTTGATACTGATTTTTCACAATATTAGTTGTATTTAGCACGTATCTTATTAATATCACATAAAAGTTTGGTAGTCTTCCAAGATAGCCAATTTCCTCGTCCTTTCAAACAAAAGGATACAAAGCCATCAGTAAGCTTCTATCTGCAGGGTCTAACATTCGGATAAAAAATATACGACTTGGATGCATTAACCTTTGTAGTATGAAACGGCTTGGAACATCTGTAATACCTCATGGACAGCCCCTAAAGAAGTTTTAACATTCGATGACAGCGGACAACCTTGGTAAGTGCCGTTATTAATATAAAAGGGATGGGACAGCATGCCATTTGTATGAACGATTAGTGTTGAGCGGAATACACCATATTCGATTTCGCGATATATCACGAATATATAGAAGAATATTTGGGAAATATTCGCTAAAATCGAATATTCGTGATATTTTGTGCAAATAACAATATTGTGAAATTTCGCTAATGCGAATGCGAAATTTCACTAATGCGAAATTGATTGCGAAATTCTCGTCAACACGCGAAAACGGAGATCATTTCCTGGATTATAAACTAATATGCACTAAACACTAACTCTACTTACACAAACTTATATGACTAAACTAAAGCTAATTTTTTTATTTTTTATTTTTTTATACACAAAACACAGAAGGGCAGAGAAAGTATTTGCGAATATTCCTAATACGAATATTCGCATTGCGAATATTCGGCAACATAAAAGGATCGCCTCAGCTACTCGGCCCAGGGTCTCTAATCATACCAGCAATGCTTTTAGACGTCAATGGAGATCACTAGGATGTGATCTGTTTTAAAAATAAATTTGAAAAAATACGAATATTCGCAATATCGAATATTCACTGCTATATTCGATTTATTCGCGAATACTCGAATATGCAATATTCGCAATGCGAATATTCGCAATGCGAATATTCGTGAGCAACACTATAAACGATGAGAGGCAATTATACAAGGCCATAATGGCCAAGAGACTGATCAGAAAATCCAAATTTTTAGAGGACTTCCATCAGGTACTGCCAATGAATGCGATCAAACACCCTCTCTGCATCCAATGAGAGAAGCAGAGAAGACATTTTTGAGCCAGTGGCGAAGTGTATGATATTAACCACTTTTCTGGTTTCATCCGACATCTGTCTGCCTTGGTGAACGCCGATTGATCTGGATGGATCAAGGTAGGTAAAACATCAATTAAACGTAAAGCTATTCATTTAGCATACAATTTTTATATTGCTTTTTAATAAAGAAATAGGCCTAAAGATCTGAGGGACATCACAAGACCGTTTTTTTTTTCCAAATATAATTCTTTATTAATTTTTTTTTAGGAATGAACAGGGTCGACATAATATAGCAGTATTACAGAATAGATGGTCATGGCCTTCTAAAAATGATAAACATGTATTTACAAAAGGTATATAGCATAGGTTAGACCAGGGGTGCCCAACCTTTTGAAGCATGAGGGCCACTTAAGAGACTTGCTAACTGGTCGCGCGCCACAATCAGCGGAGCGGGTGGATGGCAGGTCCATGTCCGCTCTGCATATGTCTGATCGGATTGGAGGTAGGACACAAGTGGGTTTACATGTCCCACTCCTTAGAAGTGAATGGAGGGTCCAATTGGGTTGGACTGACCTGTGTGAAAGGGGGCCATGTTTACCTGCACCGCACGTGCAACGCAGTGTACATTTGGCTTTTCTGCACATTGCAATAGACTTCTATTATATTCTGCAGGTTTGGTGCACTTTCAGAAAGTTCAAACTCTCAGGTAATAACAGAAGTCTATGGCTCAGTACAGGTATCACGCAGGTGCACTGCTCTGCATCTGTGTATTAGTTTGAAAGCAGCCCAGTAACCACTGCAGAACAGATATGCCCAAATATACACTGTGATTTTAGTAATGAACTGACCTTTAATAACAGTATTCTATTCTATTCCATTGCAGAGCAGGAGGTCGCGGGCCACATCAGAGGGCTCCGCGGGCCACATCAGAGGGCTCTGCGGGCCACATGTGGCCCCCGGGCCACTGGTTGGGCACCCCTAGGTTAGACTGTACATATAACAACTCAAAACGTATTCCTTTGTCTCATTGTTACAGTGGCCTGGATTTCTTACTTATCATCATCTTATATATCAAAACACCCCTGCTTTATTCCTTGTACTTTAACTAAAAAAATACAAATAAAAAACAAATAACAAAAAAAAGGGTGGAAAAAGAAGAGAAAAAAACAAATAAAAAAATTTGAAGAAGAAAATATCAAAGCTAAAAGGAATTTGGAGAGGGGGGCAGGTTTGTAAATGGCGCCTGTATATATACTGTATATATTGATGCTGTCTGAACCACACATCCACTGCGTCCCGTAGCCTAAATTCATATCGGTGCTTTATAGCGGAGTTAATAAAGTGATTCCAGAGGGACCATGTTTTTTTATATACCTCCTGTCTGTCCGTTGCCATCAATATCAAGTCCACCATCCTTCTGATATCTTCCACCTTACTCAGCCACAATGCAGTGGTCGGTGGATTGGATTCTGCTGTTTCTACAACAGAGGAATGCAGGATTTAGCTGCATTTAGCAAGTGACATAGGATGGACTTTTTTATAGATTTTAGTTGGCATAGTAGAAACGTGTAATAAGAAAAATGCCGGGTCATTTGGAATCTGGAGATCCGTAAATTTCTGAGATATGGTGCAGACCATTGTCCAGAAGGCAGTCAATTCAGGACACATGCAAAATATTTGCAGAATCGTCCATCTGTCCATACCACATCACCTAGCAGTGCTCTGGCGTGTCAGGAAAGATAGTATGAAGTTGGCTAGGCGTCATGTACCTGGCTAGGCGTCATGTACCATCTCGTCAATATCTTATACTTAGTCTCCTGTATCTTAGTACAGATTGAGGATTTAATAGAGAGGCTAATCATAGATTGAGTTTGTGAAACAGTAAATGTGCGGTGCAAGTCTGCGCCCCATTTTAGTACACAGGCCAGCTCTGGCTGCTCCCGTGGGGAGTTAAGTAGCGTATACATCTCAGAAAGGACCTGAGGTACTGGTTCTGTTCCAGAGCAATACTCTTTGAATGTAGTCAGTTGTCTGGTATATGCCAGCGGGTCCAGTATGGTCTGGAGGAAATGGTGTAACTGAGCTGCATCCCAGAATGTGAGTCGATAGAGGCCCATGGAGTTCATCAACTCCTCCATCGTGGGCTATCTATCTCCTATCACAAACTGTGATGCGGTAATTCGCTCAGTCTCCCGTAAAGTAAAAAATTGTGTGCTTAAAAGATCTGGGGGAAATTTGGGGTTCCCAATAATCGGAGTCAAAGGGGATGTCTTGGTCGTTTGCTCCATATGTATAATTGCATGGGAGCAAGGTGTTCCCTATCGAGGGGTGCGATTTTAAAAATAATGCGGTACCATGTGTTTTGGCAGTCTAGAAAAAGTAAAGAAATGTTATCAGCACACCAAGGATTCCTCAAAAAGGGTACAAAGCATTATTCTCATGGTCACATGGTACACATAAGGCACAAAGGGGTCCCACTTGGCTCCAAAACATTGCCTTATGTGTACCATGTGACCAAGAGAATAAAGCTTTGGACCCTTTTTGAGGAATCCTTGGTTTAGTGTGCTGGTGACCTTTCTTCACTTGAATTGTCCATGGTACTCAGCCTGTGGTCATTACCAAATAGCCATTTTCAGAAACGTGTGCCTGGGGCATATTGTGTTTGGCAGCCAAGAACACAGCTGCCTTTGCTACATGCGTGGTGGTGCAATTCAGAATTTGATGGAACCTGATCAGAGGAGAGATCTCCTGCTGAGCAGGCGGACCTCCATAGTGACGGAGTCCGCCTGTGTGGAAGAGGCCTAAGAGCACAAAACTTTTTTTTTATGGTGAGAAGCAGGAATGTCCTTCATGTTTTTTTTTTTTTTTTTAATAATCATTATTTAATGATAATTAGGGGCAGGGCCGCATTCTAGGCAGGGTGCATTGCACCCAGGCGCCTGCAAAGGTGGGGGCGCCAAACATCTAACAGACCCTCTAACAGAAGCCCTTCTCTGTGTCCATCACAGAGGCCCTTCTCCAGGTCCCAATAAAGTACTTGCTGTATTTTGTTTATTTTTAAGAGATCATGTAAGGATCCCAGGTTAATGAAGACTTTGGGGGGGAGCATCTCTGTGGTTGAGTCATTGCCATAGAAACATTTGTAAAGGCGAGGAGTTAGTAAAATGACGACACCCATGTGGGGGCGCCAGAAATATTTCTGCACCCAGGCGCCTGTGACCCTAGGATTGGCCCTAATTAGGGGCATCAGATTTGGAGATTGTAAAGAAAAAGGTTTTTCTAATTCAAAATTCTGCAATGCTCTAATTAAAATAAAAATGTGCCCAAAATGACTTTATTTTCCCCTTCAATTCAGTAATCTACTTGCTTCTCTCTACAGGAAAGCAATGCCAACATCCCTTATGCTGCTGTAGCGCTACCCCATTTAGGAGCCGCTGGTTAGATGTGGGATCGGCATAAGTTAAGTTACCTTTTAGGTGTCTAGGGAAATTGATGGTAGCAACTGTGAGAGCAGTAACGGAATGTTCAAGCCAATGGTTGACGTTTTCTAAATGCTTTATTTTCGGTCCAACATCGACCAACAGTCAACCTGAGATAGACAGGATAGGTTGGTGAAAAGAATAACTTTGCAGATTCAGGCTATGGATAACGAACAGAAGCAGTCCTGCTTCTAGAGTATATTCTTTTCTCCCATCGCCACTCCAGCCGGAGTGGGCGCAGCACCTGGACAGGCCTGGCAGACCGAGGACAGAATGCGAGAAGGAACAAGTCTCCCACACTTGGCCTAGTAAATTAGTAAAGGCCTCTGCCTCTTATAACTCCCTGTTGTGTATCTGGGACAGGAAGTGAAGGGAAGTTTTCTCAATGGTATACTTAAAGGCGCCGGCATCTTAACCACTTGAGGCCCGCGCACCGTCGGATGACGGCAACAGCGCGGGCCTGAAAATCCAAATGCCGCATTTGACGAGTCATTCTGGCTTTCCCAGCGCGCGGTAAGCGTGCTGCGGGGAAGCCCTGTGTTGTCCATTCCCTTGGACAAGGCCAATCACAGATCGCGGCAAACGGCCAATCGAGCGGCCGTTTGCCATGGCTGTGGGCGAATGAGAGAGATCTCTCATAGAATCTCTCATTCCCGGCTTACACAGAGACAATGTCCTGTCTCTGGAAGGGAGGCCGATCTGTGTTCCTTCCTACATAGGGACACAGAACTCACAGAACGGTCACCCCCCCATACCCCCCCCCTCCCCCTACAGTTAGAACACCCTGCATACACATTTAACCCCTTCCTCACCCCCTAGTGTTAACCCCTTCAATGCCAGTCACATTTATCTGTAATTGGCATATTTATAGACTGAGCAGAATAAAGTGAATGGCGCCAAAAATGTGTCAAAAGTCCGATGTGTCCGCCATTTCTAGTAAAAAAAAAAATAATAAAAAATAATAATTCTCTCCCCTATTTTGTAAGGTATAACTTTTGCGCAAAAGTCGCTTATTGCAATTTTTTTTTTTTTTTTTTACCAAAAATATGTAGAATACGTATCGCCCTAAACTGAGAAAAAAAAAATGTGTTTTTTCTTTTTATTGGGATATTTATTATAGCAACAAGTAAAAAATATTGTATTTTTCTTCAAAATTGTCGCTCTTTTTTGTTTATAGCGCAAAAAATAAAAATCGCACAGGCGATCAAATACCACCAAAAGAAAGCTCTACTTGTGGGGAAAAAAGGACGTAAATTTTGTTTGGGAGCCATGTCGCACGACCGCGCAATTGTCAGTTAAAGCGACGCAGTGCCGGAAGCTGAAATTTTACCTGGGCAGGAGGGGGGTGTAAGTGCCCAGTAAGCAAGTGGTTAAGTAAGGAAATCGGGAAGTACAGCCTGTTTCCCTACTGCGCATTTTCCTAGTGCGCTTCTGAGACCTGTGTGTCTCCCAGAAGACTGGGTGGGGACGGAGGAGAGAACGGACATGGCGCAAATCACTGCGGATACTGCAGCGATCTTTTGCCTGAGGTGGGAGCAAACACCTGTATTAGGTGTTGTTATACCTATAAAATGATTTGTAATGTTGGTCAGTCAGTCTTCAGATTTACATTTACCCTTTAGAGAAAGACAGCAGACACACACAGCATTCTGCTTTAACTTCCTATGTCCCCTTTCTGCCTCCAGCCTGACCATTGTACAATTATTATTCAGCATCTGTATAGCGCCAACAATTTGCACAGCGCTTTACAACATGAGGACATGACCAGTGTACTCAAGATATTCCCAACCTTCGACTTAACACCCATATTATACTTTTACATACCCTTCTATACCCTTTGCATAACCATACCCCCCATTGTACCATAATAATAGACCACACCAGAGTTGGAGTATAACTGGCCATAACAGCCTTTTTATTAACCAATAATATAAATAACTCCAAATATTATTAACTTTAATCAAATAACTTTCCTTTAACATGTATTCCACATTTTAAATCACAGTTTCTTAACTCCCAGTCTGTGTCTCTGACGACACCTGAAACTTTCTCACTTTCCACCACTACACTGCAGGACCATAATTTTACTATACCAGGCCTCCAGCCGTATCACCAGCACGGAGACAACATCCTCCCGCAGTGCAACCATAACCATATTCCAGCAGACAACGTTCCACTGGAATACACCAGAGGGGCACATACCACCGATGAGCCCCCCACCATTTCCATGACATCTGATCTGATTTTGCAACCATCAAAGACCAAAGACACCACCAGTTCCAGCTGCTATGATGTCCTGAATCCATACATCCTGAAAAAAAAGAGAACAAACCAACAACACAGAAAATACGCACAACAGGGAGGGTAGGTGAGAAAGATTCCTCTCTCAGTCTAGACTCCCCTAAGTGCTCCTGCAAGTTCCCACCCCTTCCTCTTATACTGCTCCATTCTTTTACTTCTTTCTTCCTCCAGCCTCCGCCTCTCTAGACTCCCCCCAGCCTTTTCCAAATAATTAACCCTATGTTGCCTTTCCTCTCCACCTCATCATGCCCGACCCTCCATTACTTTTGTTCTTTCCTGCTCTCCATTCCGGGCCTCGCTTGACCAGTGTACTCAAGATATTCCCAACCTTCGACTTAACACCCCCATTATACTTTTACATACCCTTTGCATAACCATATCCCCCCTTGTACCATAATTATAATAATATACCACACCAGAGTTGGAGTATAACTGGCCATAACCGCCTTTTTATTAACCAATAAAATAAATAACTCAAAATATTAATAACTTTAACCAAAGACACCACCACAGCCTACTAAGGGGAACCCACTTACCCTTAAGGGCCCTTCCACACCCACAGGACACGCTAAATCCCATCATGCAAGCCCAGCGCCCACAAATCAATCCCCACAGACAATAAATGCACCCCATCCCTACGCAGGTACATCCCCACATTGACCTCCAACTTCAAGTGCCATATCACCAATCCCCCTTTACTGGCCACAAAACTTCCAATCACCATATTCACCCTTACTCTCGCCTTGTTGAGCCTGGTCCACCGACGTTGCCATCCGCCAGCTAGTCCGCGCAACAATGTCGCTACAAACAAAAAATCATTGAGGTAATGGATCACGGAATCCACACCCGACACGTCCCGAACGACCCATTCCAGGAACGAGATACATTTTTCGAACATGGCGCAGGATATAGAGCAACCCATGGGTAGACACCGATCCACGTAGAATGCCCCTTCCCAGGAACACCCTAACAGCCAAAAACTGTCCGGGTGTACCAATGTCCAATTTTGCCATGAGCATGCCTTGACTGTAACGCCGTACCCAGTGCACCGCAGCGTTGAACGACGTATACAACACCGTGCACACTTCAGGATCAATTGAATTGTTAACCGACCCCCCTTTTTGTAAACGAGAGGTGGTGAATAAGGCAAAACTTATTCTGTTCCTTGTTAGGCATCACCCCCCAGCGGAGACCCCACTAAATCCCATAATGGCTTTGCGTGGAATGGCCCTCCCATGCGGCTCAAAGCCACTTCTTTTGCCAATTTTTCAGAAACCACCCCCGGATTCCCCAGTGCGGTCTGCAAGTTTCATGCCACAGGCGGCACCACTTCCAGGGAGAATGGTATCCTAAAACCCACGGAGAACCCCGCAGACAACAGGCCTGCTGCCTCCCTGTCTGGATACCTATTTAGAAAAAAACACATCCTTTCCTCCTTCATCGGCGTCGACCCTCTTGTTAGCAAGATCCCCGGCACGCTTGCCTTTTTTGAAGCATTGGGACGAGGGGTGATTCCCCTCGCATCCGGAGCACTCATGCTTAAAACGACAGGTCCCCCCAAACTTGCAAGACCCTTCGTTAAACTGCCAGCATACCCCCCATTTTCTTCCGATCGACGATCCAGAGGCATTTGTCCCCCAGTGTTGCTCATCGTCCTTTAAAAAAGTAATTAGTTAGAGTTAGAAATTACGTGTCCTAAAAAGTAATTGAATTAGTGACTCAGTTACTACATTGGCAAAGTAATTAGTTACTCAGCAAAGTAACTGACTTTTTTTTTTGTCGGCGTATGACGACCCCCTAATTTTCCAGCTAAAATTTTGGTTTTGGGATATACTCACTGTGTAAGACGACCCCTCACTGTGCCATCTGTAACATGCCTCACTGTGCCATCTGTAACATGCCTCACTGTGCCATCTGTAACATGCCTCACTGACAGTGAGGCAGGTTACAGGCACAGTGAGTGAGGCATGTTACAGGCACAGTGAGTGAGGCATGTTACAGGCACAGTGAGTGAGGCATGTTACAGGCACAGTGAGTGAGGCATGTTACAGGCACAGTGAGTGAGGCATGTTACAGGCACAGTGAGGCATGTGAGGCATGTTACAGGCACAGTGAGGCATGTTACAGGTACAGTGAGTGAGGCATGTTACAGGTACAGTGAGGCATGTTACAGGTACAGTGAGTGAGGCATGTTACAGGTACAGTGAGTGAGGCATGTTACAGGCACAGTGAGTGGGGCATGTTACAGGCACAGTGAGTGGGGCATGTTACAGGCACAGTGAGTGAGGCATGTTACAGGCACAGTGAGGAGTGAGGCATGTTACAGATACAGTGAGTGGGGCATGTTACAGGCACAGTAAGTGGGGCATGTTACAGGCACAGTAAGTGGGGCATGTTACAGGCACAGTGAGTGGGGCATGTTACAGGCACAGTGAGTGAGGCATGTTACAGGCACAGTGAGTGAGGCATGTTACAGGCACAGTGAGTGAGACATGTTACAGGCACAGTGAGTGAGGCATGTTACAGGCACAGTGAGTGAGGCATGTTACAGGCACAGTGAGTGAGGCATGTTACAGGCACAGTGAGGCACTGTGCCCTCATACATGCCTCACTGTGCCTGTAAAATGCCTCAACGACGATCTCCCTACCTTCTCCTGCGGCCATCCTCCATTATTTTAAAGCCGTGCCTCCCCCTCTGACTGTCCTCCCTGTCACCGTCTGCGGCCATCCTCCATTATTAAAAAAGCGTGCCTCCCCCTCTGACTGTTCTGGACCCTCCGTGATAGGCGGAACACTATTTTTCCCAGCAGAGCCTCCGTTCAGTGTTCCGCCTATCACGGATGTCCTCTCGTTCGAGGCCGAGGCTGAGAATGAGAAGGCATCCGTGATAGGCTGAACACTAAACAGAGGCTCTGCTGGGCAAATTAGTGTTCCGCCTATCACGGACGGTCCGGAAAAAGTCAGAGGGGGAGGAGCGTTTTTTTTAATAATGGAGGATGGCCGCCGACGGTGACAGGTACATGGATGTAATTGCGGGAACGCCGCCCAAGTAATGAGAGCGCCGTTACCGTGAGGGGAAGAGTAATCTGGTAGATTACTCGTTACCCTCAAAAGGGGCATCGTTGGGTAACGGCGTTTATTTTAACGCCGTTACTTACAACCCTGTTGTCCCCCCAACCCCCCCTGAAAGAACTGGTTTGGGGCCCGAGCCAAAGACATCAAGCACATCCAAAGGCTTATGTCCTTGTGATCCCACCTGAAAGATGGACGCACCGCCCTTCGCTGACGGAACTGCTCATCGTATCGTAGCTACGCGGTCCCCCATATACTCTATGATCCTCACCAATTGCATCCAACGCCTGCACCCAATTCGCAAATGTCCTCGGTATCAACCTTTACCCCCTTTTCTCCTCATCATCTTTCTTCGAATTATCCGGTTTAACCCTGATTTTGCAACCATCAAAGACCAAAGACACCACCAGTTCCAGCTGCTATGATGTCCTGAATTCATACACCCTGAAAGAAAAGAGAACAAACCAACAACACAGAAAATACGCACAACAGGGAGGGTGGGTGAGAAAGATTCCTCTATGTCTAGACTCCCCTAAGTGCTCCTGCAAGTTCCCACCCCTTCCTCTTATACTGCTCCATCCTTTTACATCTTTCTTCCTCCAGCCTCCGCCTCTCTAGACTCCCCCCAGCCTTTTCCAAATAATTAACCCTATGTTGCCTCTCCTCTCCACCTAGTCATGCCCCGCCCTCCATTACTTTTGTTCTTTCTTGCTCTCCATTCCGGGCCTCGCTTGACCAGTGTACTCGAGATATTCCCAACCTTCGACTTAACACCCCCATTATACTTTTACATACCCTTCGCATAACCATATCCCCCCTTGTACCATAATAATAATAATATACCACACCAGAGTTGGAGTATAACTGGCCATAACCGCCTTTTTATTAACCAATAAAATAAATAACTCAAAATATTAATAACTTTAACCAAAGACACCACCACAGCCTACTAAGTGGAACACACTTACCCTTAAGGGCCCTTCCACACCCACAGGACACGCTAAATCCCATCATGCAAGCCCAGCGCCCACAAATCAATCCCCACAGACAATAAATGCACCCCATCCCTACGCAGGTACATCCCCACATTGACCTCCAACTTCAAGTGCCATATCACCAATCCCCCTTTACTGGCCACAAAACTTCCAATCACCTTATTCACCCTTACTCTCGCCTTGTTGAGCCTGTCCACCGACCTTGCCATCTGCCAGCTAGTCGGCGCAACAATGTTGCTACAAACAAAAAATCATTGAGGTAATGGATCACGGAATCCACACCCGACACGTCCTGAACGACCCATTCCAGGAACGAGATACATTTTTCGAACATGGCGCAGGATATAGAGCAACCCATGGGTAGACACAGATCCACATAGAATGCCCCTTCCCAGGAACACCCTAACAGCCAAAAACTGTCCGGGTGTACCAGAAGCAAATGGAATGTCCGATTTTGCCATGAGCACGCCCTGACTGTAACGCCGTACCCAGTGCACCGCAGCGTCAAACGACGTATATAACACCGCACACACTTCAGGATCAATTGAATTGTTAACCGACCCCCCTTTTGTAAACGAGAGGTGGTGAATAAGGCAAAACTTATTCTGTTCCTTGTTGGGCATCACCCCCCAGCCGAGACCCCACTAAATCCCATAATGGCTTTGCGTGGAATGGCCCTCCCATGCGGCTCAAAGCCACTTCTTTTGCCAATTTTTCAGAAATCACCCCCGGATTCCCCAGTGCAGACCACAAGTTCCATGCCAAAGGCGGCACCACTTCCAGGGAGCACGGTATCCTAAAACCCACAGAGAACCCCTCAGACAACAGGCCTGCTGCCTCCCTGTCCGGATACCTATTTAGAAAAAAAAACACATCCTTTCCTCCTTCATCGGCGTCGACCCTCTTGTTAGCAAGATCCCCGGCACGCTTGCCTTTTTTGAAGCATTGGGACGAGGGGTGATTCCCCTCGCATCCGGAGCACTCATGCTTAAAACGACAGGTCCCCCCAAACTTCGTTAAACTGCCAGCATACCCCCCATTTTTTTCCGATTGACGGTCCAGAGGCATTTGTCCCCCAGTGTTGCTCATCGTCCTTTAAAAAAGTAATTAGTTACAGTTACAAATTACGTGTCCGAAAAAGTAATTGAATTAGTGACTCAGTTACTACATTGGCAAAGTAATTAGTTACTCAGCAAAGTAACAGACTTTTTTTTTGCCGGCGTATGACGACCCCCTAATTTTCCAGCTAAAATTTTGGTTTTGGGATATACTCACTATGTAAGACGACCCCTCACTGTGCCATCTGTAACATGCCTCACTGTGCCATCTGTAATATGCCTCACTGTGCCTGTAACCTGCCTCACTGACAGTGAGGCAGGTTACAGGCACAGTGAGTGAGGCATGTTACAGGCACAGTGAGTGAGGCATGTTACAGGCACAGTGAGTGAGGCATGTTACAGGCACAGTGAGTGAGGCATGTTACAGGCACAGTGAGTGAGGCATGTTACAGGCACAGTGAGGCATGTGAGGCATGTTACAGGCACAGTGAGGCATGTTACAGGTACAGTGAGTGAGGCATGTTACAGGTACAGTGAGTGAGGCATGTTACAGGTACAGTGAGTGAGGCATGTTACAGGTACAGTGAGTGAGGCATGTTACAGGTAAAGTGAGTGAGGCATGTTACATGCACAGTGAGGCATGTTACAGGCACAGTGAGGCATGTTACAGGTACAGTGAGTGAGGCATGTTACAGATACAGTGAGTGGGGCATGTTACAGGCACAGTGAGTGGGGCATGTTACAGGCACAGTGAGTGGGGCATGTTACAGGCACAGTGAGTGGGGCATGTTACAGGCACAGTGAGTGAGGCATGTTACAGGCACAGTGAGTGAGGCATGTTACAGGCACAGTGAGGCACTGTGCCCTCATACATGCCTCACTGTGCCAGTAAAATGCCTCAACGACGATCTCCCTATCTTCTCCTGCGGCCAACCTCCATTATTTATAAGCCGCGCCTCCCCCTCTGACTGTCCCGTCCTGACTGTCCTCCCTGTCACCGTCGGCGGCCATCCTCCATTATTAAAAAAGCGCGCCTCCCCCTCTGACTGTTCTGGACCCTCCGTGATAGGCGGAACACTATTTTTCCCAGCAGAGCCTCCGTTCAGTGTTCCGCCTATCACGGATGTCCTCTCGTTCGAGGCCGAGGCTGAGAATGAGAAGGCATCCGTGATAGGCTGAACACTAAACAGAGGCTCTGCTGGGCAAATTAGTGTTCCGCCTATCACGGACGGTCCGGAAAAAGTCAGAGGGGGAGGAGCGTTTTTTTTAATAATGGAGGATGGCCGCCGACGGTGACAGGTACATGGATGTAATTGCGGGAACGCCGCCCAAGTAATGAGAGCGCCGTTACCCCTGAAAGAACTGGTTTTGGGCCCGAGCCAAAGACATCAAGCACATCCAAAGGCTTATGTCTTTGTGATCCCACCTGAAAGATGGATGCACCGCCCTTCGCTGACGGAACTGCTCATCGTATCGTAGCCACGCGGTCCCCCATATACTCTATGATCCTCACCAATTGCATCCAACGCCTGCACCCAATTCGCAAATGTCCTCGGTATCAACCTTTACCCCCTTTTCTCCTCATCATCTTTCTTCGAATTATCCGGTTTAACCCTATCTAGGTTAAACTTCTCTAACGGCAGAAGGGAAAAATCTCTACATACTCACCTTTACTGATTTTGTCCCTCACCTCCTGACTCCCCCAAGTGCTCCTGCAAGTTTCCGCCCCTTCCTCTTATTCAGCTTCACCCACTTTACTTCATTCTTCCTCCAGCCTCCGCCTTTCTGGACTCCCCCCAGCCTTTTCCAAATTATTAACCCTATGTTGCCTCTCCTCTCTACCTCGTCATGCCTGGCCCTCCATTACTTTTGTTCTTTCTTGCTCTCCATTCCAGGCCTCCCTGTACAGTTACAATACAATTCAATACAGGAGGGATAAGAGGGCCCTGCTCATTAGAGCTTACAATCTATTCTAGAAGACAATAAACCTGCATACTTACTTCTGCTCAGTGAGCAGGGATCTGACTTAAAGTGGTTGTAAACCTGAATTTTTCACTTTTACCTACAGGTAAGCCTATAATAAGGCTTACCTGTAGGTATAAGGAATATCTCCTAAACCTCTACGGTTTAGGAGATATACCCCCCGCAATGCGCCGCTGATTGCAGCGGCGCATGTGCAGCAGGGAGCCTTGGCTAAAGGACCGGCAGCCGCCGGACCTTGCCAAATTAAAATCTCCCGTGTGCATGCGCGGGAGTGACGTCATCGCCGCTCCAGCCAATCACAGAGCTGGAGCGGCGATACCCGGAAGACACGCTGGAGCAAGATGACATCTCGCTCGGCGTGGACCAGGTAAGTTCTCTTCAGCTCGTTTTAAGGTAAGTATTTGATAATGAACTAGTATGCGGTGCATACTAGCTCATTATGGCTTTTCCTTTGCAGGTGTAAAAAAATAAAAAAAAATAAAAGGGTATACAACCGCTTTAAAGTGGAACTTTAGTCAGAAAATTAAGTCCTTATAGATCACTTCAGTCTTTCAGGCTAGCCCCTTTTGACCACTTCGATACTAGGAACTTTCCTCCCTTCCTGCCTAGGACAATTTTCAGCTTTCAGCGCTGTCGCACTTTGAATAATAACATTGTGCTGTCATAAACACTGTACTCAAACTACATTTTTTATCATTTTCTTCCCACAAATAGAGCTTTCTCTTGGTGGTATTTGATCACCATTTTTTGTTAAACAAAGTAAAAAAGAAAGTGGCACTGATGGACACTAATAGATGGCACTGATGAGCAGCACTGATGATGAGGTACTGACAGGTGTTACTACTGGGCACTGACATTTATTGATGGGGCACTGACTGGCAGCCCATGGGCACATCTGATGGGGGCTGTGCTGATAATCAATGTGCTGATTAATAACACAGACCACCCCCCTCTGACATAGATAGCCACTAATCGGCTCTCCCTTTGAGGCTGGGTTCACACTTGTTCCGACATCGCTCCTACATTGGGAGCTCATGTAGCATGACATGTGAAAATCAATGTGTCCCTATGAGAGCTGTCTTAACTGGTCCTACAGAAGTCGGTCCGACTTTGAAACTCCTCCCTGTACTACTTTGGTCCTACATTGATCCTACTTCAGCCCATTGAATATCATTGAAGTAGGACCAAAGTAGGAGCCTTGTCCTAACCATCCGACTTTTACCATCTGACATGTGATTACAGCACCAGTAAAAGGAATTTATCTCACTCTGGAATTGTTTTGATTGGTCAAAGAACAAGTCAGTCTAGGACCAACGTAGTGTGAACCCAGCCTCAAAGTCGTGTAGTGTAGTGTGAACCCAGCCTCAACGTGAACCGGCACGTCCTGATTCATGTGATGATCAGCTGTGATTGGTCACAGCTGATAACGTGGTAAGAAGCCTCTGTCAGAGGCTCCTTACCACAATTGGAGATGCGATGTGTCAGACTGGCACACAGTACCTCTGATCACCGCGATGTGTGCCCCAAGGGCGCATGCCAGCATGTTATCCTGCTGGACAGCATATGACGCCCAGTCAGGATAACAGAACCACTGCCCGGCTGTCAATCTGCTATAGGCCGGGTGGGAAGTGGTTGAAATAATAAAAATAAGTGCCTATAGTGATTAAAATCCAGTAATAGGCTGTCTCACCCTGCTCTACACATGCTCACAGCCTAAAGATTTACTGCTATTCAGGGGCTCTGTGCTTCAGCAAAATGGCAGCCTTCGGCAAGAAGAAACAAGAACAATGCTGGAGGCATTACTCACTAGTTTTAGTAGCATCATTATTAAAGTGGAATGTATGTTCCTTGCTAAAGAACATTTGTTTTATGAAGTTATTATGGGCAAAGTTCAACTTTAACCACTTCAGCCCCAAAAAGTTTTTACCCCCTTAATAACCAGGCTAATTTTTGCAATGCGGCACTCCGTCGCTTTAACTGACAATTGCGCTGTCGTGCGATGTTGTCCTTTTTTCCCCTCACAAATAGAGCTTTCTTTTGGTGGTATTTGATCACCTCTATGTTTTTTTTGGCGCTATAAACAAAAAAATAATCATTTTGAAATGAAACAATGTTTTTTACTTTCTGCTATAACACATATCCAAAAAAAATTCTCGTGCAGTAGGGAATCGGGCAGTGAGGCCACAAAACTTCACTTCCTGATTCCCTTACTGAGGATGGCGGCGAGGGCAGCCGAGAGACGAGCGATTGCTTTGTAGCTGCTGGCTTTTAAAGGAAAAAAATTTGGGTGGACCTCCGCTTTAAGTAGGTTGTGTGCATGTTTAACAATGCTATGATGGGTCTGAACCCACAGTTGGCATTGCTAGTAAAGCTCATGAGGCAGGGCGGCATAAAGCAGACTGGCAGGATCACCCATTATTTTACTTCATTGCCTGGCACAAAAAGAAGAGGATGAATTATGAAGGATACACTTTAATCATATCCATAATTTCTTCTCAGCTGAAACACAAACTAACTGTTACTACAAATTTAAGTGTTCTATCCGCATCTTAACATCTGTTTGGAGTCTGAAACATAATCCCCATTGGCTCATAGCACTTGTACAATCTGCTTGGGTAAGAGAACATTACTTATAAAAACGTACTCTATAAAAAAAACTTCTATCCTGCAAGCTTATTCAGTAAAGAAAAAAAAAAAAGAAGCAAACTCTGTATACAAAATGTATTAACCAGTGAAAGGGACATCGCTATGAACCGCAGGGACCATAGCAACATGTAGATGGGGCTAGTGAGTGGCCGATAGTTTATAATGCACCGCTATTTACACCCCCTTACATGATGTAGCCAGGTGATAAGACTTGTATGTAGGGCTGCACATGAAAAAAATGTTTTGTGCATGTCCGATTGGATATTATGGGGTGAACTGTTGTGATCGGCTCTCGAAAGCTCTGTACTAGCGATCAGATTGTTGTATTTTCCGTACGATTTTCTGATCGTGTGCACGGGGCTTAACACATATTTACAAGTGTAGCAATACCCCCAAAGGAGCTGCTGGTTTGATTTGGGTCTACACTCAATTGGCTCAAACCCTCCCTTGGCACTGGTATCAGTAGGAATTGTGGACCCCAATGGATGTTGGGGAGCACAATATTTTCTTTGTTATCACACTACAGTAAAATATGTAAACAAATTATTACCTTGTGTTGCACTGGTCCCCCAACATGACAGATGAACTGCACACAAATTTAACTTAACCAATGGAGCTTTACTGGGTAAGCATATGTAGTGTCACCCCCGAAAGGGCCGCTTAAATGATGATGGGACCGGCATGTTGAAGTTACCCTTTCTTGGTCTAGGGATGCACCAGAACACTTTGCAATAACTTGAATGTCCAGACAGGCAATAAAGATTTTCTTATACTTTAATTCCAGGCCAACATAGCCAAACATCAACTCGATGAAGAAGGACAGGTTGATGAGTAAGAGATAGAGATTCTTGATGTCAGGCTGGGATAAGCACACAGCGCAAGTCAGTCGCAGACAGCGCCACTTCACAACGCAGGCTAGGAAGAACGGGTCTTTCTCTCTCTGACCCGGCTCTAGGCCTCTGCACAGGCCAATGTAATCTGAATAATTTGTCAGCACCTGAACAGAGCAAATCCTCCCAGCTATTTTTCCATGCGTCCGGCACCATACGACAGCAAAAAAGTACCTGTCTATGGCTCTAGTACCGGATCCTCTCGGCGACATTCAGGAACCCAGCCATCTACTGGGGTCCCCCTCAGATTCGTCTCTGACCGAAACTCAGCAGGGCCCGGATATTGGCCAGATGGGCCACACCGACGGGGTCCCTGGGTGCGCACACCCTAAAGGTGGATGCTGCACCCCGACTCCGGGACCCCCCGGAGGGAATGCCAAAAGAACCCAGAACACCTGACCTCTCTTCCAGATATACCCCTCCTCAGCATGCCCAGCGAGAGGAAAACTCTCCAATTGACTGCTGGGGAAGACTCAATCCGTTGGGAATCCCTATAGCTCCCACTGCTGGCCAAGGATGAACTTACATCCCCAGAATGCAGTCCGAGCCAGTGGACCTTCCCAGAATAAGACAGGCCAGTAACTCAACAATTGCGATTGAGAGCAAAGTAACTCTCCCAATCTACTATTCTTTTTAAAGCGAAATACTTGCGCTAAACGCAAGGGGGCGCTACACATAAAACAAAGAAACAAGGTAAGACACTAGTGGACTACTTACAAGGCCCTGTAAGAGTCAGGAATGTTATTGTAGCGCCCCCTTTACTTTCAGTGCGGGCACTAGTCTAAATTTAGCAAGAATGGGAGAGTTACCTTGCTCCCATTCACACATTGTTAAGATGGTGACCCCTGTTATTTCAGAGGCTTTCTCTGGGTCAGTCTGCACTTTAGGAATGTGTCGTCATCCCTGGTCAGCAGTTGACGGCAGAGGGGGTTCTGACAGAGCAAGCTTTCCCCAGCAGCCAATTGGAGGAGTTTTCCCTCGCGGGGCATGCTGGGGAGGGACATATCTGTGACAGGTGTTATGTGCTCAAGGCAGGAGCAGGTGCGGCATCCACCTTCAGGGTGCGCGCATCCATGGATCCCGCCAGCGTGGCCCACCTGGCCAAATCCACAGACTATGTTGGACCTCAACCGGAGGTCAAAGTCGACCCCAGTACCCAGTTCTTTTGAGGAGATCCCAGGCTGGGTGCCGTGCAATTGGGGGGGGTCGGCTTGAGGAGAACCCGGAGGCAGGTTGTCCAACAGAGCCTGAACGAACCAATCAGGGGGGATCTGGTGACCGGGATGCTAACAGGTACACTTTGCTGTCATCCGGTAACCTATGCTAAAGGAGATTTACTGGGAGGATTTGCTCTGTTCACTCATCCAACTTACTGAAGAAATTGGCCGGTTACAGAGGCCTTAGAGCCAGATCTGAGACAGAGAGATCTGTTCCTTCAAGCGATCCGAAGTGACACCTCGGCTGCCAGGTTAGTGTGGGGAACCTGCCCGTGGGCACTTTACACACTCCACTCGGGAGTGGAAACGAGTTCAACTATTGCTATTGTCGAGGGCAGGCCTGCCCTGTTCACATTCAGGCCTGATACCACAAGGTTCGCTTATCCTTCCTTCATCGGCTTTCCTTTTCTTAAACTGAGGATGATGTTTGCCTTGTTGGCTGCAAAATAAAAAAGGCATTGAAGGAAACTTTATTGACTGTCTGGACATTCGCTCATTGCTCCGCCACTGGCATTTCACCCCTAGACATCACCAGGGTAACTTGGTGTGCCAATCCCAGTATTTAACCAGCGGCTCCTTCGGAGGTAGTGCTACATTATTAACAAATAAATGCAGATTAAAGTGGAGTTCCACCCAGGAATTTTTTTTTAGCCCAAAAATCATTAAAAAAAAATAGAAAAAAAATGTGAAAAAATATTTTTCTTTTATGCTCACCCGAAATAGCTGTTGCTATGGTGAAGTCCGTAATCTGCCTTTTCCATAGCCGCAGTCCGTCGTCTTCTTCTTCTCCTAGTGAATGGGGCGCGCTGCTTTCTGGGTACTGTGTGTGTTCCCATAGAGCAGCCGCCCATTCACAATTCGGCCCGAGACTCGCGCATACGCAGTAGGAAATGGGAAGTGAAGCCCTAAGGCAGGGGTCTTCAAACTATGGCCCTCCAGGTGTTCAGGAACTACAATTCCCATCATGCCTAGTCATGTCTGTGAATGTCAGAGTTTTGCAATGCCTCTTGGGATTTGTAGTTCTGTAACAGCTGGAGGGCCGTAGTTTGAGGATCCCTGCCCTAAGGCTTCACTGCCTATTTCCCTTAATGTGAATGGCGGCAAGGGACCTGCACGGATCGAGGGATCGGCATTGAGGGGGGCCATCAGCGCAGGCAAGTAGGACAGGTAATGTCAATCAAAAGACTCTCCCACTACCTTTTACAATAAATGGGCTTATTAACCTTTCCTCTCTACCTCGTGTTGATGTTGGTTGTGTTGGACCAGGAAATAAAGCATTCAGAAAACTTCAGCGGCAGGTTTGGACATCCTTTTATTGCTCTGCTCACTGAAATCACCCCTAGACAACACACAAGGGTAACTTATTACGTCGATCCCATTCAACCAGCGGCCCTTGAGGAGGTATCGCTACATTTGTGACAAAGAGGCGGTTCGAGAGAGCGTGTCAAACACATCCTCTTCCTTAAATTACCTCCCCCAGCAGGCTGTGTGGAGTGCAAAGCATTCTGGGATTGCACAGTTGCTCTATGGGTATAGTAGTCTATCAACTAACCAGGTCATTGGAGTCTTTCTCTCCCTGTACTCCTTTTTCCAACATTCCTTGCTCTACCAGTGCAAAACTAAATAGAAGGTGGCTATCCAACAATTGGCCACCAGAGGGAGCCGAGTTCCTTCAATATCTGCAAATGGTAGTCTTTGAATCACATAGAAAGTGATACCTTGCTACATCCCACTCAAAAATCTTTGGTCCTCCAAAGATAGTAAAAGTTCATAACCTGGTACATGCTTTCTTGATACACGCAAAGAAACTTAAGTTAATGCATACATGACAGTAAACAATTAGCATTTTCATAAGAGGAGCCCAAACTCAGGCAGCTCATATTATAACACAAAGTTGATAGAGGAACCTCCCACCAATTGTTACAGGAAGGGGGGTTGTTCTGTCCACAGGCCACCTGAACTGGTACGGCCCTACCAGATGTGCCAGGGGTCAGGGTTGCCCTCCACTAAATTTATAGTGGGTGAACCAGACATATAAACTGTCCTTCTGGAGGTGAATACCACCTCTTCAGAGCATTCCCCCAGTTGGCTGTAAGTCAGTTTTCTTTATCGTACATCACGGGACACAGAGCGCATAGCCATTACATATGGGTTATATGGGTACCTTCAGGTGTGGACACTGGTGTAATCAACTTCACAGGAAGTTCCTCCCTATATAACCCCCTCCCACTGAGAGTGCTTTAGTTTTTTCGCCAGTGTCTTAGGTGTTGGTCACGTCTAGCTGTCCCTCGGAGGTCTCGGGACCCAGGATAGCTAGCCGGATCCGTCCGAAGTGCTTCAAAGCCAAGGTGTACGGTACCCGGGCCCTGCTGGAGTGGGGTTTTGCCTATAATGCCTCTCCTTGGAGGGCTGGATTCTGGGCTCCAGTGCCTTAGTCTCTTCCAAGAACTAAACGCTACTGATGCCAGGATGCTTATATAGGTCCAGGGGTGTGGGTTCCTTAACACAGGACCCGGTCCCTGAAGGTCCAAGACAATACCCACGGAGATGGGGGAAGAATGGGGCCTCTTGCATTTTGCAATACCTGCGGCGTGGAGCAGGTAAGAGGGAACCTGCGGGCTTGGTTCGACAGTAGGTATCCCCTGGGGGTTCTGGGTTGGCTAACAGTATGCTTGTGCATCAGCCACTATCTCCACTATGTCTGTGTAGGCAGGATGGGATACTAATGTTTACCAGATAACATGTAGATATGTATACTTGTGTAAGTTATATTTTGCTACTCACCCCAGGTCTGCCTGTTAACACTGATACTGCAACCCCACATGTTTTAAAGAGGAAATTGCTGGGTAAAAACCTCCTGTTTCTTAGGAAGCCCATGGGACAGCTTCCTCTCTGTGTGTGCACTACAATAAGATTAGTGCTTACCTGGTGTGTTTGTTGCTGGTGCTGCTAAACGCTGGTCCATGTTGTTTCTCTGCTCTCTGCTTCTCCATGTGGTTTCAGCGTGGTGCGCGCGATCGTGCACGCCGCCTTTTATAGCGTCGGCGTGCGCCGGGGGGGGGGGCCAGCAGCGTCAGGGTCTGTTTAAAGGGAAAAAAAAGGAAAAAGAGAGAAATTAGTTCTTTTTCATTTTTCCTCATACCGCCCTCATATTGGTTACTCTAGCTGCAACAGTCAGGTGTTGGCTATAGGGGTGACCCAAGGTTGTACAATGGCTCCAAGGGATCTGGACCAGCCAAGGCTGCTAAAGGTGCCAAAAAGCAAAAGGGGTCTCCATCGGGGTCAGAGGATTTGGGCCAGGCTTCTACGGCCCCACCCTCGGCCAGTTAGGACACCGAGTGGCATAGTACAAGAGCCATTGGGGGTGCTGGGGCAGAGGCGGCCCCGATCCACCCATTCCGTTTACGTGACGGAAGAAATGCTAGCAGCCACCATGAGTGGGCTAGAGAAAAGGTTAACTGCGTTTTTTTCCCGTCCTTGCCCAAGTAGCAAGCGGGCTAGATCCCCCTCACCAGTGTGGGGTTTTCAGAGGCGGAGGTCTCCTCTTCAGAGGAACGGGACCCACAAGGGGATCAGGCCAGACCCATAGTCCCGACGGTTCAGACAGGGAAAATTCCACTATGATGAATATTTTTCGGCCTCTCAAGCGGAGAGCCTGTGGATCCAGTCTTTGACAGATATGGTTCGCACTGCCTTTAAACTTCCAGTGCCAGAACTAGTAGCCCCGGAGGTATCCTCATTGGGTTCTTTATTTTTTTTTCTATTTTTTTTTTTTTTTTTATTTAACCACATCAGCCTTTTAATAATTGACGTTTGAGGCCGGCTCGAGAGTCGGTACTACTTTCGTCACCTTTTATACGTTGCATCATCTGTGGTGTCGTTTTTAACGTTTGTTATTCCTTTTTTTTTTTTTTTTATATTAAACCAAAATAGGTTCGAGCCTTTGGGCTCTACCCCCCTCCCGTTCCCCCCCCCCCCCCTCTCATGGCTCTCGGGACTCGGCTTGTTTTCTAGATAGTCTAGGATCTTCCCTATTGGATTGTCTCCACCTTAAGTTGTTATTTTATTTTTAAATAAACCTTTATTGTTAGTCCTTTCCCACCCCCTTCCCTAAGGGGGCTTCAGGCCTTCCGCATAGCTCCATGTTTTTATATTCTTTCCACTTTCCCCATTTTTCTGGAAGTCCCTGTTGGTTTCCCTTACACTGCTTCTTAACTCTTCTGATCTGTAAGTGTCCTCCACCGCATCCATCATTCCCACATCTGTGGGCCTTCCGTTTCCTGCCTTTTTTTGGTATAAAAGCCTTTTGGCCGCATTTAATAGGTGGGGTAAACAAGGATTGCCTATATCCCTTAATCCCACCATGACCGCAGTGAAAGAGCATCCCCCAGGGATCTTTTTTGAGCTTCTGCCGGTGATTTCTTTAATTTGGGCAATTATGTCGTCCCAGTTTCTTTGAATTTTAGGGCAGTCCACCATAAATGTCCCATTGTGCCTTTATCCGGCACCCGCCAGCAATTGTCCTTTAGACCATGCTTTAAATTTGCTGGTTTTATCTGGGGTCATATACCAACCGACAAGCACTTATAGTTGGTCTCGGGTTCTTGTGTCAATTGCTGAAGCGTGTGTTAATTGAAATATTCTTTGTGCTGTGTTTTCCCCTCTTACAGTGCCAATTCCCTTTCCCATCTCTTAAGAAAGCTCTCTAAAAGGAGCATCATCTCGGCCCTCGCTTTTTACAAGGATCCTATATAGTTTAGAGGACTATTCTCTTGGGGTTTTCTACTTTAATAGTATCTCCACCGGTGTCAACTCCGCCCCGTCCGGTAAAGGGCGGGGGAGGAGTTGCACGAAGCGAGACAGCTGGAAATAGTGCCACCTATTCAGCTTCCACCAGTCCTCCTTTACCTCTAGCTCTTCTTAGGGCCTTATCGACCCGTTGTTGATGATGTCTCCTAAGTGTACCTTTCGCTTCTATCCAGTTACCCCTAGCTTCTTCATCCCCGGTGCAAAGTATGTGTTTTCCTTTAAATTCATTAGTGGAGAATTAAAATTATTCTCGAAAATGTCTGTGCTCTATCCCATGTTTTTAATGTATCTCGTGTTAAATCATATATTTTATTATCTAAAGCTCGGTATATGTGTCGGTATCCACATAATATTAGTGAGTTTGAAGATTTTACTTGTGTGCCTTCTCTATTTGTAGCCATCTCTTCCTGGTGTGTCCCTAGCCCATCAATTACCCTGGAGAGAACAGCGTCTAATAATAATTTTTTATTTTTTTTATATGGGACTGCGAGGCCACCCTGTAGCTTTGTTGTTTGAGGATTGAAAGAGAACATTCTATGTTTTTTGTTTTTCCAGACATAGTTAATTAGAATGGAGTTTAGAGCAGATAGGTACTGTTGGGGTAAGGCGATTGGCATCATTGTAAATTTATAAAGAATTTTAGGCACAATAGTTCATTTTCAGCATATTAATGCGACCTATCCATGAAATTGGTTTGTTTATCATCATCTTTTTAGTTCGTCTTTGATCTCGTTTAATAAGGGGATATAATTGATCCTGTATCTTCTGGGTCGAGTTGGCAAGTTTTATCCCCAGGTATTTTATTTCTTTCTTCCAGGGGTATAGCGCATATTCCCTTACTTGCCTCTCTTCCTCTTTACTAAGGTATATGTTTAATATTTCCGATTTTGTTATATTTAATTTTGTAATTGGAGATTTTACTATATAGTTGATAATGATCGATAGGAGTTTTGGTATCGATTCCGTTGTTTAGTAAGGAAGAACAACACATCATCGGCGAAAGCCGCCAATTTGTGTTCTTCCTCCTCTACTCTAACCCCGTTGAACTTCAGGGACCTTACGGATCATTGCCAGTAGCGGTTCCAGTGCTAAGATAAAGAGAAGGGGGGAGAGAGGGCACCCCTGTCTTGTCCCGTTCTTCATTTCGAAGGGCGCCGAATACGTGCCATTATTTTTTTACTCTAGCCGAGGGGTGACGGTAAAGGGTTTTAATCCAAACTCATCATTCTCTCACCTATTCCCATTGTTACAAGAGACTGCGTCATGAACCCCCAGTCTACCCTGTCGAAGGCTTTCTCGGCATCACCGACAGGAATAGACCTGGGGGCACGCTGTTTCATCTCTCGAGGAGGAGGAGCGCTCTCATACGTTCTCTTTTCCTTCTCTCCTAGGTACAAATCCTACCTGATCGGGATAGATCAACTGATGTAATGAGTTTCTTAAACGCTCCGCCAAAATTTTTGCGAAGAGCTTTGTATCTGTATTTAGGAGGAGATCGGTCTATATCCCGAGCAGGTTGATCCGTCCTTCCCTCTTTTAATATTACTGTAATTAAGGCCGCAGAGGACTCCTTACTGATGTCGTACTCTGCTCCTAGACCGTTGAAATATCTACACATTATTGGTGTCAAAATATGGCTGAATTCTTATAGTAAAAGGCCGAAAACCCGTCTGGGCCCGGGCTTTTACCGCCTGTTGTGTTCTCCAAAGCATTCTTAATTTCTCCTTCCGTAATGGGTTTATCTAGCAACGTTTTCTCTAACTCCTTATATTTTAGGTAACCCGCCTGCTCTAGAAATTTCTCGGGGTCTTCGCCTCTTTCCCCCTCCCCTCCTCTTGATTAATAGAGTAGAGTTCTTCATAATAATTTTTAAAGGTTTCCCCTATATCCCTGGATGGAATACACCATCTCCCCATTTTTCCTTTTAACTTTCTCGATGTAGTTCCTGGTCCTCTTTTTTTGAGCCATTTTGGCGAGGTACCTACTGGGTTTTATTTCCCCATACGTACCTCTCTCTGGCTATGTTTTTAAATTTGATGTTAGCTTCCTGTTCCATTTACCCCTTTTAATTCGTCTCTTTTTGGGTTAATTTACATATGTCGCGTTGCTTAACTGTTCTTTATGGTATCGCTCTTGGGTTGTTATTTCCTTTGTCAAGGTGTCTCGTTACTATTTCTATCGGATTTTTTCCTAGCTCCCTCAGATATTTAGGACCCCTTGTGTACGCTTTATGCGCCATCCAGAGGGTGGCACTTGAGATCTCTTCTGTATCATTACTAAGAAAAAATTGGTTCAATTCCTCTTCCACCCTCCGGCCCCCCTTCATCCCGGATCAGGCTATCATTAAGGTACCATATTGACCGCTGACGCTCGTACTCTAGCGATCTAATTTTCATGGTGACCGGGCATGATCCGACAAGGTCATATTACCGCTCTTGCCTCTGTCACCCGATCCAGCAGACTGTGGTCCACCAGAATGTAGTCGATCCGGGAGTATGTTCCATGTGGGGGGGAGTAGAACGTGTAGTCCTGTTTACCTGGGTGGAGTGCCCTCCATACATCTACCAGTTTTTTTCATGCAATTTATGTCTTATTTTTTGGAGTTGCCCATTGATTCTCTCCCTCCCCATGACTTATTGTCTGTTCTTGGGTCCATATTGAAATTTAGGTCCCCCATAACTATCAAGTATCCCTCTTTGAAGTCAGACAGTTTTCCCCAGGGAATTTTACATAGGTATTCGATAGGATGTTTATTGGGGGAGTAGATGTTTGCGAAGGTGAATGTTCATATTCTCTAATTTCCCTTTTAAAAATAGGAATCTGCCTTCCGGGTCCTGTACTCTTGCCTCTAGGTTAAACCTTGTCCTTTCGCCATACCGATTGCAACTCCCCGTGCCCGATTTGGAGATAGAATCGCCATAGTACCAGGTTGGGAAGTAGGTGTATACAGTTTAGTATTTGATTCAGGGACAGGTGAGTTTCTGTAAAAAGACCACATCTGCGCCCCTGTATTTGATCTCCTCTAAGATCTTATATCTTTAACTGGTCGGAGTTCATCCCTTTGACATTATAAGACATAAACCTAATATCATTCATCTCCAATTTCCCTTTCCTCCTCAATTTACGCTCGAGTCCCAGAGCCATGTGTCCCCCCTCCTCCCCTCCTCCCCCATCCCCCACCCCCCATCCTCCCCCCCCATCCACTCCCACCCCGCCCCACCTCCCCCTCATACCCCCACCCCCCCTTCCTCCCCCATCATCCACCCCCACCCC
>JAJQKJ010002770.1:0-52569 GCA_029574335.1 Rana kukunoris | reverse complement strand
TTTTCCTTCTCTCGTAGGTCCTCTTCGGGTTTCCTTTTCTCGTAGGTCCTCTTCGGGTTTCCTTCTCCCGTTGGTCCTCTTCGGGTTTCCTTCTCCCGTTGGTCCTCTTCGAGTTTCCTTCTCCCGTTGGTCCTCTTCGGGTTTCCTTCTCCCGTTGGTCCTCTTCGGGTTTCCTTCTCTCGTAGGTCCTCTTCGGGTTTCCTTCTCCCGTTGGTCCTCTTCGAGTTTCCTTCTCCCGTTGGTCCTCTTCGGGTTTCCTTCTCCCGTTGGTCCTCTTCGGGTTTCCTTCTCCTGTAGGTCCTCTTCGAGTTTCCTTCTCCCGTAGGTCCTCTTCGGGTTTCCTTCTCCCGTAGGTCCTCTTCGGGTTTCCTTCTCCCGTAGGTCCTCTTCGGGTTTCCTTCTCCCGTTGGTCCTCTTCGGGTTTCCTTCTCCCGTAGGTCCTCTTCGGGTTTCCTTCTCCCGTAGGTCCTCTTCGGGTTTCCTTCTCCCGTAGGTCCTCTTCGGGTTTCCTTCTCCCGTTGGTCCTCTTCGGGTTTCCTTCTCCCGTTGGTCCTCTTCGGGTTTCCTTCTCCCGTTGGTCCTCTTCGGGTTTCCTTCTCCCGTTGGTCCTCTTCGGGTTTCCTTCTCCCGTTGGTCCTCTTCGGGTTTCCTTCTCCCGTTGGTCCTCTTCGGGTTTCCTTCTCCCGTAGGCCCTCTTCGAGTTTCCTTCTCCCGTAGGTCCTCTTCGGGTTTCCTTCTCCCGTAGGTCCTCTTCGGGTTTCCTTCTCCCGTAGGTCCTCTTCAGGTTTCCTTCTCCCGTAGGTCCTCTTCGGGTTTCCTTCTCCCGTAGGTCCTCTTCGGGTTTCCTTCTCCCGTTGGTCCTCTTCGGGTTTCCTTCTCCCGTAGGTCCTCTTCAGGTTTCCTTCTCCCGTAGGTCCTCTTCGGGTTTCCTTCTCCCGTAGGTCCTCTTCGGGTTTCCTTCTCCCGTAGGTCCTCTTCGGGTTTCCTTCTCCCGTAGGTCCTCTTCGGGTTTCCTTCTCCCGTAGGTCCTCTTCGGGTTTCCTTCTCCCGTAGGTCCTCTTCGGGTTTCCTTCTCTCGTAGATCCTCTTCGGGTTTCCTTCTCCCGTAGGTCCTCTTCGGGTTTCCTTCTCCCGTAGATCCTCTTCGGATTTCCTTCTCCCGTAGATCCTCTTCGGGTTTCCTTCTCCCGAAGGTCCTCTTCGAGTTTCCTTCTCCCGTAGGTCCTCTTCGGGTTTCCTTCTCCCGTAGATCCTCTTCAGAACTTTCGGGTGTAAAAAGAAGAGAATTCACATCTACAAGGACTTTGCTATTTTTGTAGAACTCAGAGGATCCTGCAGTCACATGCACAAAGCACCCAGTAATACACGCTGGTTGGCCCCCTTTCACACTCCCCCAGAAGTGGGCAATGTGTCCGCTGATCCCAGATGAAGAGGCGGATGACTTGTTCGTCTGCTCCGATTATGCAGACACAGTGCACTGTCCTTGTCATGATCAGGTGTCAGGCTCATGGACCTACAGCAGTTGCAGGGCTACCACTGACCAGCAAGATGGGTACACAGGCCTGGCAGGTGACACAGGCTCACCTGAGGTGCGGAGTCTAAGTGCTAACCGCTGTTCACCAGAGCTCCTGATGGTGGGGATGGATTTTGCTGCGTGTTAGTACCAGGTCACGGTCCTCAGGATCGCCCCTCCAGGAGGTGAGTAAGCTGGGGGTTCAGTAGCGGATGATCAGGTAAGGATCAAACAGAAGTGTGGTCAGTAAACAAGCCAAAAGGTCGGTAATGAGTATTTGCAGGTTGGGATCAGGCAGAAGCGTAGGTGAGGAACAAGCTAAGGGTCGGTAACGAGCAGTAGGAAATATGAACGGCAGCAGGGAAGACAGGAGCGGGATACAGGCTGGAGAGAGCACAATATTCTGGCAAGGAGGTGCAGAGAGACGGCTTATATCAGGAAGTTTGTGGGAGGAGCAAAGAGTTAAAGGTTCAGCTGAAATCAAGGTACAAGGCAGGGTTGTCTAAAGGATCTGACAAGGTGCTGTCCAGCATATCAGAGAGCTCAGTGAGAAGGTTCATTGCCAGACACAGCTGAGGTCCCCGGTTCAAGTCCCGGTCCTGACAGTCCTCTGTGGGCAGTCGGAGGTGCAGTAAATGGACCGTATGTCTGTTTTCACCCAATTGGTCATCAGATTCAATAAACGGATGGGGAATGGATCCCATACGTGTTTTTTAGCAGGTAGGATTAGATGCCAACGGACACGTCTCTTGACACCCGCAGCTCCATAGAGGGCAATAGATGGATGGTCCGATTGGGGCCACCAAAAAAACGACAGGAGAAAGGGGCCTTACTCGTCCAGCAGGTTGTGAGTTAAAATGTAAGCTTTATTTCTGAGCTAAAAAGAGGGGCTGCTACCCCACCCTTCCAGGTATGTCGCCCCGCTGTGCGCTTTGCCGCCCCCACCCCACAATGTCAGAGTAAAGACGTTCCTCTGTTTCCAGTTTCCATTTTGGCTCTATACTTGAAAAAAAAAAATATTTCCCCTCCCCGGATAGACACCTCTCACCTGGCCTAGCAGCCGGAATAAAGCACAAACCAGTTTGATAACAGTCTCTGCCACAGACTGATGGAGAACAAATTAAACAGTCCGGAATCCTCTGCCAGAGGATGTAATACCTGAACTTCCAGCCGTACAGTTAAAAGAGTCTTTAAGCCGACCCGGCGAACTGTAGGATAACTTGAGTTGTGGATCCCTCCTTAATAAGGTCGGGCCTATCCCGAGACATAAGCCTTCCGCTTGGTCGCCTCCAGGGCAGATCCTCCCGGTTTTTTTCATTAAGTGTAGATTCCTTCACTCAGATGGACAGCTTGGGATGCCTCTTGATTCGCCCCTAGTGGGCATAGAATGATTTTAGATATAAGAGGGTCCGGGGATGTCCCGGGTGAGTCTGTCACAGTAACGTTTTTTGTTTGTTTTTTCCTCACAGTCAGCTTTTACTGCACACAAGAGACCAGCTCATAGTAGGGGTGCTTAATTTTCGTCTCTGTTTCAGATTTGCATCATTTGTGGAAGTTTTCTCTCTTTTTTTTTTTTTTGTATTTTTTTTTCCTCTTCGTTTGAGTTTATTATATATATATATATATATATATATATATATATATATATGTTTTGAGTTTTTACTCTTTACACATTTTATAAATACATTTGTTTATATATTTATTCCCCTTTTGACCTACCCCCCCAGCCCTCCCCCCTCCTGTCCCCCGACCCCGCCCCCCTCCCTCCTTCCCTCCCTTCCACTACACTATTTGATGTTCTCTTATCTTATTAAACTAGTTTTGCCTCCGGCCTCAGGTTTTCTACGTAGCTCCATGATCTTTTAAAGACTCTCCAATTTTCCCATTTTGTACTGTCCCAGTTTTCCTTTGAACTATCTCTTAGGTCTTCCATCATGTATGTTTCCTCCACGGTATCTATCCATTCCCATATCGTGGGACATTCTATTTCCTGCCACTTCCTTGGTATCAGCCTTTTGGCGGCATTTAATAGGTGTGGTACCAATGATTTTCTATTATTTCTTGATCCCTTCTCCCCCTCATGGGAATGAGTACGTTCCATGGCTCTATTTTTTTATTTTTTCCTTTTGATCTCCTTCTATTATTTTCACGATCTTTTCCCAATATGTTTTAACCTTTGGGCATTCCCACCAAAGGTGGGCCATGGTTCCGGGTGATTTACAGCCCCTCCAACAGTCTGCTGACTGGCCGTTCGTAAATTTGCTAAGTTTTTCTGGTGTTCGGTACCAGCCTGATAGGCATTTAAAATTCATTTTGGCGGATCGGCTGTCGATAGCCGAGGTATGGGTCAGTTTTAAAATTTTATCTATTGTGGACCTATCGCAACGTGACCCTAATTCCTTCTCCCATTTTTTAATGAAGGGGTGTACCTCTAATTCCTCCCACTGTATTAGAATCTTATAAATCTTAGATATAGTTCCCTTCCTGCTATCCAGAGAACATAATTTTTCTATGTCTGAGAGTTGGTCCCCAGTTCTTAAAGGTTGGGGAAGTTTCTGAATAAAGTGGTTTAACTGTTGGTACCTCCATTCATTAAGTGTCATAAAATTTTCTTTTTGCTCTATTTGCCTATATGCTAATACGTGTCCTTGATGTGTTATATCTCTTACTTGTGCCTTATCATTTTTAATCCAGTTTCCCCCAACCTCTATTTTCCCCGGGGGGAAGTAATCGTTATTTTTTAAGAAAATGAGGGGAGAGTTGAAATTTTTATCTATTTTTTTTTGTGTATAATCCCATACCCTCAGTGCATTCATAGTGATTGTATGTGTTTCTGTGTCAAGTGCTCTAAATTGTGGAGGATTCCATATTATTTTTTCTAATTTTACGTTTGCGAGAGTGTTCTCCAAACTAACCCATCTTTTTTCTGTGTTTACTCTGGCCCATTCCACTGCTCGCGACAGGATTATTGCATCATAATATTTTTTGAGATCCGGGATGGCTAGTCCCCCCTTATTTTTAGTCTGTCTGAGGGTCTGGAAGGATATCCTATGTTTCTTATTTCCCCAAATATAATTCATAATCAATTTTTGGAGTGTACGGATCAGTTATTTTGGAAGTTTAATCGGGATCATCTGGAACTTGTATAAAATCTTAGGTATCAACACCATTTTACAGAAGTTTATTCGTCCAAACCACGAGATTGATCTATTTTTTATTCTGGTTATTTCATTTTTAATTTCTTCTATCAAGGGGATGTAGTTAATTTCGTAGATTCTTTTTTCCGTGCTCGCCAAATAGATACCCAGGTATTTAAGCTCTTTTACCCATGGGAATTTATGTTTTACTCTGAGAGTTAGCATTTCTTTCTTGGGTGTGCTAGCATTTAATATTTCCGTTTTATTAATATTTAATTTCAAGTTTGAAATTTCCCCATATTGACTACATATATTTAATAGTTCTGGGATAGAAGTTTTAGGATTGGTCAGGTAAAAGAGCACATCGTCAGCAAATGTCACAGTAACGTTTTCACGCTGGCAGTTGTTCAATAAAAGATGTAAGCTGGGGGAGGGGTATATAAATAAACTTTCCTTTCATGGTGGGTTCAAGCCTTTACTGAAGATTGTGTCTTTTGTTTTCTTCTTAGATTACATGACCGTATCTGTGGATGAATGGACGGAGGACCATGTTCGATCGTGGCTCCACTCCATACGAATAAAGCCTGTGTATATTGATAAGTTATATGATGAAGAAGTAACCGGACCAGTTCTAAAAGAAATCAAAGATGACTTTCTTAAAACGATTGGAATGAAGCAAGGGCAGATTCAGCTGCTAATCCAAAAGAGAAATGAGCTCATAAGAGATCAAAAACTAAGCAAAGATGACTCGGGGGCTGGAAATAATACATCCAGTTCACCACCCTTGAATATCCCCAGCAGGGTAAGAGACTCAGATGACGTTCAGCACTCAGGTAAAACTGAAGCTAAAGCTGCTTCCACAGAAGTTCAAAGTGCCACCCAACCAGAAGCAGTCCAATCTTCTACTGATGAACTTGTACAACCCATGCAATCCTTGACACTGGTGAACAAGACACTGGCTGAGAATCCACCAAATCTATCCAAACCGGACAAGAAGAAATGCATACAACAATCAGAGCCTATAACCACAGCTATTTTTCGACCGTTTGATAAACAAGTTGAAGGTTTCAAATACCTTAAAAACCAGGTTCTTCCACCAGAAACAGGAGTCGATGATCTCATTACACCTTGTCATGAATACAAGTCACTTGTTATTGCAGCAAAGTTAGATCGAGTCAGACTACAGGCAAAATTTGCCTTTGAAGTTATGCGATTTGCTTGTGCCTGCATGAACATGCGTACGAATTGCACAATACATTTTGGTGTGATGGACAGTGTAGAAGACAAGACTTACAAACATGGGCAAATAGTTGGCATTCCTGTGAAAGACCCAGACTGGTACATCGATGCCTTGGATTGTATCGAGAAGTGTTTCCCTAAAGTAACAAGTGATGCAGCAAGATATTGCATTCGCCCTCCAAAACTTATTGAGGTTGTCGACAGAGGCTCAAATGAACAGAAATTTGTAGTGGAAGTTGACATTGTGCCTGATGCAAAGACGGTAAAAGGAAAAGTGTTTGAGGTAACTTTGCCAAAATTTAATGAAAAGTCCAATAAAACGATCCAGGAAAAGAAAGCAATGTACCAAAGGATTGGTGCCAAGTCTGAACCTGTGGCAGACGATGATAAGGTCGCTTTTATTCAGGGACTTAAAAATGTTGATGAAATTAGAGAGAGAGCGGAATTGAATGTTGGCGGTGACACATCGATAACCGAAGATTTAGGGAGAAAACTATCACTTTTGTTGACTGATGGGAAAAAACACATAAACAACTCTCTCAGATACATATTGGTCACCAATGAATGCAGTGAGGCTCTCCTACCTCACATCACATTTCTGACACGTTTAAACATTTTGTGTGTTTTTGACTTTGACCCAAATTCTGACAGCAATGGACTATGTGCTAAATATAAGGAGCACCACGCCATAAACATCCATTCCTTAAAGAGCTATTCCAATGAAAGTGGGGTGAGCACAAGTGACCTCAAGAAAAAGCTTTCCCTTTTCAATCAAACCAGCTGGATATTTTGTAATGGAAGAAGCAACTACAGGGGGGAAGATGAGGCCTGTGACGAAAACACTTGGATTACAACAAAGAGGAAACTTCTAAAAAAAGCAGTTTCTTTTTTATGTGATGAAATTCTTCCAAAGGGATACTTTATTGTTATTTTCTTGTTGTTCTCTCCCGTAGAAAAGCCCATTGTAAATACATTTCATGAATTCTACACAGAATTAAATGGGATGGAGTACGTACTATGCATTTCAGAAAGCAAAGACAATTACAAGATGTGGACCAGCCAGGCACAGGCTTCTTGTACAATGGAGATTCTAGAGCAGAGAAGCATTGTGGGCATGAAGCTAAGTCATGTTGATGCAACAGTCCAAAGCCTTCTACCTTCATCATCTTCTCCTAGACAGCTATGCGTTTCTACAAAGGGAGTGTGTATCCTTGCCAGACCTGATGAAGAGAAGATGCATTCATTGGAGGTGCTGTGTGAAAACCAATGTGACAGTACAGGGCTGCAGACCCTGGCCAAGGAGGAAATCCAGGAGATCGAGACTACCTTCTATCGAGGAGGAAAAGTCTGCTGGAAACACTTCTGGCTCGCAGAAAAGAATCTCTGTGAAAACCTTATTGAAAGAGAAGCCTGTAAGGAAGCTGAAACCTTATTAAATAATGTTGAGAATCGTGTGAGACTTCCTGTTGCCCGGATAAAAATTGTTCACCAACCAGGCAGTGGGGGAAGTACGGTTGCCCGGCAAATTCTTTGGAAAAAACGCAAAGAATTGCGATGTGCTGTAGTGAAGTCATCATTTCGTGTAATGACTGTATGTGAACATGCTGTCAATTTAAGACAATATGATGAAAAGGATATGAACCAATGTCTCCCCGTCCTCCTCCTCATTGAAGACTGTGATGATGAGTACATTGATGACTTGAGGGATGAACTGATAAAAGTAATGGTTTCCAGGAAAATTGTCCCTCTACAACCATGCTTTATTCTACTCAGCTGTAAAAGATCGAACGCCCCTGAAAATCTCTTAAGGTTTTCAATGCAGGAGACAGTCATCATCACCCACACACTGAGCGAAGATGAAAAGACAAAATTCATAAGGAAAGTTGAAAAGCTTCAGAAGCAATTCTCACCAGAATCCATCATCATATTTATTTTAATGAGCCAAGAATTTGTTGAAGAATACGTGGCAAAGTTTGTACATAATGTCATGCTTAATGCTGACCACTCTTCAAATGTGACACGGCTAATGCGTTATGTAGCTTTGTTAAATTGCTACATTCAAAATTCCTACATATCAATATCACACTGTGAGGCCTTCCTTGGCCTTGAACCGCATACCTCAGAGTCAAGCTCTTTGAGACAATACAACTTCAACAAATGCTTAAATGAACAAGCAAGGCTAATATTCATTGAACGGGTGGACCCCGTTACTTCCATTAACTGCATTCATATCATACATTCCCGGGTTGCGGAGGAAATCTTAAAACAGCTTCCTGAATATCCACAAAGTCAAATCGCCACGGACCTTCTTCAGGAAAATGTCCTGTTCCAGCACAGATTTGGCAGAGATGAATTTTTTGGATTCGTTAGGGACTTGCTTTTCCGGCGGCGTAAAATAAGTAGAGGTGACGGTGTGGACTCCTATATGTCCCCTCTTATTGAACATGTTTGTAATGATGAAAAACAACAAGAGAAAGCCGTAAAACTTCTGGAAGCGGCCTACGAACGGTTTGACAAACATCCCCTTCTAGCACAGCAGCTTGCAAGGTTGCATTACAAGTATGAGAAATTTGAAGAGGCCAAACATTGGGCTGAAACCGCTAAATCTCAGCTGCCGAAAGATTCATTTATTCTGGACACAGAAGGCCAAGTGTATAAAAAGTGGTTTTTTTCTTTATTAGAAAAGAGGAATAATGCTGAACCTCTAGATAGTGCTGAACCTCTAGATAAAGTGGCAGACTACCTTGAACGTGCAATAAAAGCTATGCAGTGTTTTCGTGCAGCACAAAAAGCCGCAAAAGCAGAAATGGACACGATGAACAATGCTGGATATACTGGAGAAGTTGAAGTCGGATGCCGTTTGCTGCACCTGTTATCCACACTTGAAATGTTTCCTCAAAACAAGAACGGTGAGAGCTGCGAACTCGTACATTATCTCTTGACTGATTATATTCCAGAAACCATCAAGAAACCATGGTCCAAATATCACAGCCATTTAAAAGGCCTGCACAAAAACATTTACAATGCTCTAGACTGGATAGCTGAAGAACTAAATTACTTTCAGACTGATAAACTGAAAGAAGGAGAAGATAACAGTGAAGTGGAAGACCGGGTATACACCCATCGAAAATGGCTGATGAGAAAAATAGAAGCATTTGCCAAGTTTTTTAGTTACCAGCTATCAACTTCTGATACTGATACAGAGAGTGCAATCAACAAACTAATTCAAAAGATGAACATTTACAGACTGGGAGGTGGAAGCACTACAACAATCCTTTCCATACTATCCGATAACAAGGATAATAGGTCAAAAGGTAAACTTTCTGAAATTGTAGATCTGTACAAAAAATGTATAGAAAATGAAATACTGGATGATGGTGACCTCATCAACTACATCATGAGTCATATAGCTTTGGGTTGTGTAGACCCAAGTTCTCCTAAACTTCTCTCGTTTCCAGATTTAAGGCAACTAAGCAAGAAATTTCAAACACAGAGGAAGTCTTTTCCGCCAAGTGCCTATCTGCTGCTGTTGCTACTCTACTGGCCTGATGAGATCATGGATAGAGAGCCAGATGATAAAAAGGATGGCATCCTAAACTATGCTCTTCTGACTGCCCGGAGACTACATGGAATCAGGATCAAAAATGTCTCAGTTCGGAAGAAAAGAAGCAATGTACTGTTTTTCCTGGGACATGGCTTTGGTCTTCAGAAATTTCTACACCGTAGCACTGTAGAAAAACACATGGAAGGACCGGTAAATGAATGGAGATTAAAGTGGGATGATGGAGAGGTGGGAAAGTTAGAAAGAGTGCAGAGACTGCTTAAAACTGTGCCGGGATTTACTGAAAATGGGAAGATTTACACAGAAGGACACTGCAGAAAACAAAGATTTGAAATTATTCCCATAAACAATTCTTCAGTGCCGTATGGGAATGAGAATGTAACCTTCTACCTTGGATTTACATATGCAGGGTTTGTGGCATACAATGTAAAAGTGCAGTAGCACAGCCTGGAGTATGAACCTTTTCCTGTATGCAATACTTGTCAGATTAATCTTTATTATATGTTAGGGTGTTTTCATTTTTTTTACCATGCTGTACATAAACTAATCTTAAAAGAAAAATGGAGGACGCAATTGTTGACTATCTATAATCACCCACTGGCTTCAATACTTTCTAAGCCACCTACTTGGAAATTGGGAGATTAGAAGACTGTAAAATCAGATACCCTTATGTGCAAACTTGTTCCAAGGTAGTGACTGAAAAGTGTCTGCATGACAGCCAGGTATCTAACATTTTCACAAGGATAAGTAACAGCGGCCTCCATGTTTTTCGTGGTAGACAGACAATTGCCCATTTCTTGATTAAACCATTTTGAGATTATAACTCCATTATATTATTATTGTAATAAACTGTCTGATGTTATATCCACGAGTAATGACTCTAACGTGTGCTCGGGTTTTCTATTGAGTCTTGGTTGGAAAAAGCAGGGGCACGCAGTGATTGGTTTCACCCAATTCACCTTACACATGTACACCCCCATGGATCAGAGACATCTTTATCTTCGGTTTTCACGAGTGGTTTCTGGCATAGGGGGAGGTTTGGTTGTAGACAAGGCAAGCCAGTGGGAACCTGAATGGGTTTCATCTCTGAACTCGAAGGCAGGCAATTCTGAAGAATGTTTTAAAGAGAAAGTATGGTTGTCATTTTGTACGAAAAGCTGAAAGGGGTGTACCCATTTATAGGACAGTGCTCGAGATCCAAGCCCATCTAGTAGAGGCTTTAGGGACCGCCACATTTGCAGGGTTCTTTTGGAAACATTTGTGCACAATCAATGGGTCCCCTACGCCAAGCTCTTTGCAGATTGTCCTCCTTCAAGGTATGAGTGTAGGCAACACAACACATCTTGGGGTCAAAAACAGTCAGGGGATCTGGGACCCAGAGCTCTGTGGACCCTGTTGATCATTACAACTGTCTGATGTGGCTGGACTATATATTAAATAAAAATTTCAGTGACCGTAGCATGGAGGTCAGACTGGGAAATTACCTCCACAATGCCTCTGAGCCTTATGTTTTGACAACGGCTACAATTTTCCAGGTCGTCAATTAGGAGATGTAGTTTTGCCACCTGGGAGCTAAGGTCTTCCTGCGTGATCTCAGACTACTTTTTTTCAGACCAGTAGTGTCCTCTATGGAAACAGCCAGCTTATTATCGACAGTAAGCATATCTTGTTTCAGTAAAAGCAGCTCATCTTGGATAGCTGGTTCTACTCTGCTTACTCGTAGCTCAGTTAGCGAGTATGAAGAAATTACCACAGTGCTTCCCCCCTGGGGTTGCTGATGCTAAATGTAACGGATCCTATCCCACACTCCTATGAGTGCTTCCGTCAAATACCGCTTCCTATCAGTCTAGATATAGATATCAGATATTCCAGCTGCTCCCAAACACACAATGAGATGAGACTTGTTTGTCTGCTGAACTTGGAGTGTTTATTAGAACAAAAATACAAGTCTTATATACAGTTAAAGAGGAGGGAGTTCATCCCTCCTGCTCATATTGCTCTAACAATACCAGAAACATAAATTAACATGAGCTTATTGACTAAATCATTTATCCAGACTAGGTGACTCAGAGATGTGACCTTTTGGGGTACACATCGCGTCTCCTAGCTCACCAACTATACAAAACACATTATCAGAAGTGTAAACACAGGACATCTTCACACAATAGCAGGGTCAATTAGCACAGACAACCGACAGATTGCTGGAGGTGACGGAATTAGCATCTTCTTACAGTATACAGTCACTCTAATATAGCATATACAGGGTTGGGGACAGCTCACAAAGAGCACCGTTCCCCCAAATGCCAGGGCCCATGATCGCAAGGCAAGATGCCAGCATTCAGTCCACTCCAAAAGCCTCTGCCCCGGGTGAGTCTGTCACACTAAGCAATTGGTATATGGTAGAGCCATTGGAGCTGAATTTACTGTGGGTCGCAAGCAGTTAGGGAGGCGAAGAATGTTACCATGCGTCTCATGTGGCAATGCAGCAGTTGGTGGAGAAGAGATGACATTGCTGTTTTTAGCCTCCCCATAGCTGGTGTCCAGAGACAGTGTAAAGGAGCGCGGGTGGCAGGAGGACAAGTTGCTGAGTGGTGAGAATGCTATGGTTGTCAGCTTCTCTCTCTGGCTCCAGCAGTGCCGAGTGTTGTGTCTGTAGGGCAGGGAGCCCACGAGTCTTGGTTCCCATTGCCAGTATCATCTTGCCAACTTCTGGCGTGGAAGCTGCTAACATAGTCTGCTTTAGGAATCTATTCTTGGTGGCTGGAGATCAGGATAGTGGCTACTTCTCTACCTTCTTCTTGTTAGTCATCTCTAAGGCCGCGTACACACGATCGAACATGTCTGCTGAAACTGGTCCGCCGACCAGTTTCAGCGGACATATCCGATTGTGTGTACGACCAAGCGGACAGGTTTTTCCAGCGGCCAAATTTCAAAGCATGCTTTGAAATGTGTCCGCTGGAAACCTGTCCGTCGGACATGTCCGCTGGTTAGTACGCCTAACCAGCGGACATATATCTTGCGAATGGATTCGACGCATGCGTGGAAGTATTTTACTTCCTGGATTGGTGACGTGGTGGCGTCAACGTCACTGCCACGTCACCGCGTTATCCGTCCGAGGGGATTTTGGTCCAATGGTGTGTACACGCCATCAGACCAAATATCCGAGGAGACATGTCCGCTGGAAGCGGTCCGTCGGACATGTTTCAGCGGACATGTCTCCTCGTCTGTACGTGGCCTTAGAAGGGGAGAGAATGAGTCGGTAAAAGATTGCTGTATGACTGTAAATCAGTAGATGGTCTGGGGACTCGGCTAAGACGCAGCTTTACTCCATAATGCCAAGACCACCCTAGAGCAAATCTCATACTTCTGCTATGGACTAGACATGTGCATTTAGTTTCGTTACGAATTCGGACAAACTTTTCATTATTCAGAAATTGGTATGCATCCGAATTTCCGAAATTTCAAAATTAACGAATTTAAACAAATTTGAAAAAACGAGAAAGAAATTCGAATTCGATTCGAAAACAAATTCGAATCGAATTAGAAAAAAATAGAAATCGATTTTCTAAAACCTACGAGAAAATAGAATATAAAACAATAAAGCAATAGAATCAAAAAGAATAGAATAGAAGTTAATAGAATGTAATAAAATAGAACATGACAGTCTTCCGAAATTCGAATAGCATAAATTTGAATTCTAGAACAAATTGGAAAATAATTAAAATTTATGAAAACTAAAATATAAAAGAATAGAAAAACAATATAACAGAATAGAATCAATTATAATATATATATATATATATATATATATATTATATTTTATTCTCTTATTTTTCTTTTCTATCTTCCATTCCAATCTTTTATATTCGAATTTGAATTCATTTTATACGAAATTCGAAATCCTTATTGAATGAAATCGAATTTGAATAGAAAAATTTATAAAAAATTTGTTTCATATTAGACTTTGAAAAAATTTTGATCGAATTCCTAAAAAGTCCATCAAATTTGAAAATTTTTATTAGATTCGAAAAATATCTACTGCATTTCTAAATAATTGTACCGTATTTGAAAAAATCTACTAAATTAGAAAAAAACTACCAGATTCGATTTTTTTTTACATCTAACCATTTTTCAAAATTCAAATTTCATAAAGAATGAAATCGAATTGGAATAGAAAAGATTAGAATAGAATAGAAAATAATAGAAAAGTTAATAAACTAGAAAAATAATAGAACAGAATAGAATCAATTAAAATATATATTATATTTTATTCTATTCTCTTGTCTTTCTTTTCTATTCCATTCTAATCTTTTCTATTCGAATTTGAATTCATTTTAATACGAAATTCGAATTTCTTATAGAATGAAATCAATTTGGAATAGAAAAGATTATAAAAGATTAGGAGTGATAGGTGAAACTCCTGCGCTGAAATGGGTGAAAAGGGATTGGACCGTGGGAAAGGGGCCGTGGGAAAAGGGCACAGGAGGTATACTGCAGCAAACAAAGAATAGGTCTATCCAAATGGACAATAAAAGGTATACAACAAGTGATATTGTTTGCGCTGTGGTGGTGATGCCTAAAGGGTGATGGGAAAGGGGAAGTGAAGTGGTAAACTAGGTGAATACAATAAGTGACAAAAATGTATAAATATATAGAAAAAATTCTATAAAACACAATGTGAACAAAGTAACAGTAAATAACAGTGACCGTGTCATCTATAAAGATGTGTGGTGGACATAATAGAATGCATGGTCAAACTCAGTCCTGCAGACAAAACCAAATAAAAGAAGAGAGTCCAACTTAATCATGCAACTCGGTGCAGCAAGTGAAATCTGGTGTGAAGTCAGAAGGAGATGTTCCAGCAGCCAAATGAGTGAAGGTGCAATGGAGGATTCCAAAACGTGCAGCCCACACCTCTAGTGATCCTATCAGCTTACCTCAAGGCTATCTGATATAGCCAGACAGATAGGGCATCAAACTCTTGGTGAATGGAAGCCTCAAATCCGATGGTGCATGGAAGGGGAAAGTACAAAAAAACAAACATAGAGTAGTCCTGTCACCACTGGAGGGATTCCTGCTAGCAATCAAAAGATGTGCACTTACACAGAGTGGTGAAAGGGGGTGCCTATCTCCACGAGCAGCGAGCTTGTCAGGTGCTGCTCTGCTGCCGCTGTTTGGCTAGATGTTTGGCTAAAGGTAAAAAGTAAAAAATCTGTGAAATCAGATTAAGAATATACACATATATGCAAGTGACATACACATATATATATGGATATATACACATAGAGGGGAGCACTCTCCCTCTGTTTTCTCAATCTCCCTCAGGGAAAATTCTAACAGTCCTCTACTGATGTAGAAAAGTAGTATGGCCGCCGGGCGTCCTATTCCGCAGACCCTATTTAAACTCAGACCAGTATTCAAGTGCTATTCCCTGATGAAGTCACGTGGTGTGACGAATACGCGTCGGGATTGGAGCACTGGACCCTTTACACCTGACGGACGGTAGACGAGCTCGCTGCTCGTGGATGTATGACCGCCTCAGCTGACTTTATGTGAGTTTTTATTTTGTGCTTTGTTTATTAAATCTTTATTTTGCGGTATTATGCGATGTGCCCTCCTATTTTTGTTTCAAACACCATCGTTTGAGTATCGGCGGATCAACATCTAGCCAAACAGCGGCAGCAGAGCAGCACCTGACGAGCTCGCTGCTCGTGGAGATAGGCACCCCCTTTCACCACTCTGTGTAAGTGCACATCTTTTGACTGCTAGCAGGAATCCCCCCAGTGGTGACAGGACTACTCTATGTTTGTTTTTTTGTACTTTCCCCTTCCATGCTCCATCGGATTTGAGGCTTCCATTCATCAAGAGTTTGATGCCCTATCTTTCTGGCTATATCAGATAGCCTTGAGGTAAGCTGATAGGATCACTAGAGGTGTGGGCTGCACGTTTTGGAATCCTCCATTGCACCTTCACTCATTTGGCTGCTGGAACATCTCCTTTTGACTTCACACCAGATTTCACTTGCTGCACCGAGTTGCATGATTAAGTTGGACTCTCTTCTTTTATTTGGTTTTGTCTGCAGGACTGAGTTTGACCATGCATTCTATTATGTCCACCACACATCTTTATAGATGACATGGTCACTGTTATTTACTGTTACTTTGTTCACATTGTGTTTTATAGAATTTTTTCTATATATTTATACATTTTTGTCACTTATTGTATTCACCTAGTTTACTACTTCACTTCCCCTTTCCCATCACCCTTTAGGCATCACCACCACAGCGCAAACAATATCACTTGTTGTATTATAAAAGATTAGTTTCATATTGGAATTTGAAAATTTTTTGAATGAATTCCTAAAAAGTTGATCAAATTTGAAAAATGTAATTAGATTAGAAAAAAATCTACTGCATTCGAAGAAATTCTACCGCATTTGAAAAAAATATACTAAATTCATATATATATATATAAACCATTTTCCGAAATTCGAATTTGGTACCAAATGAATTTGAATAGAAAAGATTAGAATAGAATATATTATATTTTTTTCTATTCTGTTCTATTGTTTTTCTATGCTTTTCTTTTCTATTGTTTTCTATTCTATTCTAATCTTTTCTATTGGAATTCAATTTCATTCTATCCGAAAATTCAAATTTCAGAAGATGTTATATCTATATCAAATATTTTTTTTCTGTTCTGTGCTATTGTTTTTCTATAATATTCTTTTCTATTTTTTCGATTCTAATTTAATTGTTTCTATTCAAATTCAATTTCATTCTATACAAATTTAGAATTTCAGGAAATGGTTATATATAGTTTTGTTTAAATGTGGTAACATTATTTCGAATTTGATCGTGTTTTTCGAATGCGTTAGAATTATTTTGAATCCCGAAAACGAATGTAATGAATGCAACACAAACTTAAAGCGGAGTTCCACCCTTAAAATCACTTTTTTTCATTACATTCAGCATACTTGCGTCAGCGCCAGTATGCTGTTTTTTTTTTTTTTTTTTTAATGCACGTACTTACTTTATATCAAATCATTGAATTCCAGGCGCACCGCGGAATGTCGCCGCTATAAGGCGTCACGCCTTCCGGAAACAGCCGATTAGCATTCGGCTTTTACTCGGCGCCTGCGCACAGACCCAGGAGCTGACTGCGCAGGCGCCGAAAATAGCCGGTCCTAGTTTGGTTTTTTTTTTGGAGGGCGTGACGCGGCTATATACGGCGCCTGCGCAGTCAGCTCCTGGGTCTGTGCGCAGGCGCCGAGAAAAGCCGAATGCTGTTTCCGGAAGGCGTGACGCCCTTATAGCGGCGACATTCCGCGGTGCGCCAGGAATTCAATGATTTGATATAAAGTAAGTACGAGCATTAAAAAAAAAAAAAAAAACAGCATACTGGCGCTGACGCCGGTATGCTGGATGTAATGAAAAAAAGTGATTTTAAGGGTGGAACTCCGCTTTAACTAAATGAATTTAATTAAATAACGAATCGAAACGAAACACCCTGCATATGTCTACTATGGACCTCTTTATTTGGCAACAACTTTATCAATACTTAACATAACAAAAGTGAAACATTGCTTACTTAAGGACAAACAAGACCTTCTTTTTGTGATATTTTCCTGTGAAAGGGATTCTTTTTATGCGATCCCAAAATAAAATAAATAAAAAAAAGGCACAAAATCAGTGTTTAAAAAAAAACAAAAAAAAAACATATTCCTTACCCCCCTGACTGAGTGTGAGGGTTTGTGGGTTTTTTTTGTAGATGTTTATTGCCATATTAACATTGGACATGTCTCAATAAAAATAGATTATTACATTAGGACAGTAACAAATCCGACGTTATCTTACAATAAGTAACGTACAATACATGTTATGAAAGCTTTCAACAGGAGAAAGAAACCAAACAAACAGAAGTCTCCACAGATGACAATCTACTCGTGGTCTGGTCAGCAGACGGGTCCAGCATGAGTGTAGACCAGCGGGGGAGTGAGAAGAAACTTGGGTGCAGTTCAGTATAACCAGCCCCAGTGTGAGCGCACCCTCAAACATTTGCTTAGGCCCCGAACCAACCCACCATGTGCTCTCTCAATCATATAAATTACCATCTCATCCACTGGACAATTCCCTAAATGGGAAAAAGACCAGGATACTGTTTTCACAGAACAGCAAATGGATTGGATTCTGCAGATGGCCCACAGCGATTCCAACTCCAGAAAGACTCAGAAAACAGGCTTTAAAAACTATTCACATTATTATAAAGAGACCAAATTACATAAATACCAAACATGCTCACAAGATCTCCTGATGATGGTGGGGATGGGTTTTGCAGCAGGTTAGTACCAGGTTGAGACTTCAGGATCTCACCACCATGAGGTGAGCAAGCCAGGGTCCAGTAGCAGATAGAAGGTTGGGATCAAGCAGAAGTGTAGTCAACAAAAAAAAAAAAGCCAAAAGGTCAATAACAAGTGGTTACAAGTTGGGATTAAAGTTACGGCGGACACATCGGACACATTTTTGGGACCATTGTCATTTTCACAGCAAAAAGTGCTATAAAAATGCCCTGATTACTGTAAAAATGACACTGGCAGTGAAGGAGTTAACCACTAGGGGGCGGGGAAGGGGTTAAGTGTGACCTCATATGTGTTTCTAACTGATGGGGGGGCGGGGCTGGACGTGTGAGGTCATTGATAGTCTCTCACTATATCAGGGAACAGACGATCAATGACACCGCCACAATGAAGAACGGGGGAGCTGTGTTTACACTTACCTCCCCCCCCCGTTCTTCAACTCAGGGGACTGATTGCAGGACTCCGGCGGCGATCGGGTCCGCGAGTCTTGCGGTCATGGAGCTTTGGACCGGGGTCGCGTGCACAACCCACGCAACCCACAACCCACCCATTTTGCCGGCGTATATCGGTGTGAAGGGGTCCTTAAATGGTTAAAAGAGTGTAAACATTTATAAAATAAACAAGAAAACAAAAGAATTTTTTTAGAAAGCGCCCCGTCCCGACAAACTCGCGCACAGAAGCGAACGCATACGTGAGCAGCGCCCGCATATGAAAACGTTGTTCAAACCACACATGTGAGGTGTCGCTGGGATCGGTAGAGCAAGAGCGATAATTCCAGCGCTAGACCTCCTCTGTAACTCAGAACATGCAACCTGTAGAATTTTTTTATACGTCGCCTTTTGCGGGCGCAATTTTAAAGCGTGACATGATGGGTATCAATTTACTCGGCGTAACATTATCTTTCACACTATAAAAAAAATGACAAATCACAAAACAGGGCCTGGTCATGAAGGGGGGGAAATCTTCCGGAGGTGAAGAGGTTAAACCCCAATGGTGGCGATAATCACTTTGATAAACGATCCATTTATTTTCTGATCGATCTCCTTCAATAGGAATAATCGATTGATAGAATCAATATGTGACCTTTGGGGAAGTGGATAATAAATGTATTTCTCTTTCCATGATTGGTCACAATAGTAGAGTGGGAGGGGTTTAGATCCTTATCACTCTCGGGGGTCCCCCTAGTGGAGATTTATCCCTCACTTCCTCCGGGGTCAGAAAGGCAGGAAGTGAACAATAAATAAGTGGGAGGGGCATCTACTGTACACACAGCCGCCATCTCGGATGGCAGAATCACTTTCCAGGGATGAATGTTTTCCGGGACCAATAGAATTCCCCCAAATGATTACAAGGGAACCCAAACCGAGAGGAAGATGTCGGCCGCCGTTGCTGATCGCTTTCTGAAAATGCTAAACTCCTGGCTGTCTCCGGCTTCCATCCTTCTCCATCACTGGATGTTCATTTAGAACTTCTTTCCAATCAGTGATGGAGAACGGACAGAAAGCGACGGATCCGACTGACAGCCAGGCGACGTGTAGATTCAGTCTCTGTATTCTCCCTCCCCACTACCTTCATAGCAAACACTCCCATCTCTTCCCTCCCCCTCTGATTGGTTGCTATTGGTAACATGTCTGTATACTTGTTCTAGAGAACATCGGGCCCCACACATAAGATGTCAGCTAGGAAGGTAAACAACACTGTTGTCATAGCAACCACTCTGTTTACTTGTTTACAAACTTGAGCCCCTCCCCCGTCTGTGTTACAGCTCAGATGTGTAAACAAGTAAACAGACCGGTTGCTATGAGAACAAGCTTGTTTACATTTAGAAGGAAACATTAGGGGCCCCATACATGAGAGATCAGATAGGAAGGTGAACAACACCGTTGTCATAGCGACCATTCTGTTTGCTTGTTTACACATCTGAGCTGTAAAGTAGACGGGATAGATATATGAATAAAAAAAGGAAAATAAAGTTGGCGCCGATCCTCCTAACTGCCGATCATTTCCATCTCATCCCCCTCCATACAATAAATCGTAAATCTCCACATTTGTGAAAGAAGATAAAACACGAGATACAAACACCGCGCGTCACATCATCCGATCGATATCCTGATTGGTGGAAAAAATGTCATCCCATCCACCGCCCTTTTATCCTTAACATTCAATACAAAAAGTGCCCCTCCCCCCGCCAGTGATGGTGCTAATGCCCCTCCCCCAGAGGACCTCTGGGCCAATCACACGTTATTCTATCACCAAATCCGCATTTCTTCATCCAATAGAAACATTCTCCTCCCCTCAATGGATCTCCACCAATCAGCCAACAAGGAAATGACGAGGTCATCGTACAACACGCTTTATTAATAAGCCCCTCCCACATTCCAGTGCCCCAGGAGACCGGCACCAGCTCCATCAGCAGATTTCTATCCATTAAAATCCCCCAGCACCGCCCCTCCCCCCCACCATCTTCCCCTCTCTATACAAACTCTTTTCTTCTCACTCTCTCTCTTTTAGCTTTTTAAAAATATAAAATGGTCCAACGAGGAACTTGCTTGTCTTTGGAGGACTAAGATCTTATTCCGAGTCCAGCCTCATCCACATACAGTGCAGCATAGGAGCTTATACATTGTACAGAAACATACAACAAGAAGCTGCAGTCCCACTAACAAGTTAGAGAAATTAAGTGCTGAGGTCTCCTGCCTGGCATCACCGATTCCCAATAACAGCGCCCCCTGCCTGGAGTTTGCATCTTCTCCCTGCGCCTGCGTGGTTTTCCTCCCACACTACAAAGACATGCTGGGAGGTAGATTGGCCCCAGTATGTGTATGAATGGGAGTTAGGGACCTTAGATTGTAAGCTCCTCGGGGGCGGGGACTGGTGTGATGGAAATAGATGACTGATCATTATCACATGACCTACCAGTTGGATTGGCTCTTCAGACTCCTCCCCTCCCCGGATACCTGCAGGTTTCCTGCCAATAACCCTGGACAGGTTTGTTGATGGCGGGGGGGGGGGTCCTCTGGGGTTGTGGAGACACCAATGACACAGCGAGACCCTTTATCTTCATAGCAACAGTAAGACCCCCCCATAACTCAGAAATTGTGAGGTGCCCCCTCTAAGAAAATGTGATCCTCTCCCTTCATGTGCCCCTCCCCCTCCCTATGTCAGCCATCTCCGCATTCCGGTAACGCGCACAGAAATTTGCACATTTCCACGCAATCCCGACATACGCAAATATATTTATTGGAAATGTCCCCCCCAAACGTGAGACCCCAATACAAGAAATGTGATGAAATGCGTGGAAATAAGCGGAACGCGTCATGAGCTACTTTGTCACCCTTGTGGGGCATCGCCCTGAAATCAATGGGGGGCGCTGTGCTTGTCGGGTGTTTCCCATCCAGGTGTATGTCAGAGGTATGACTGGGACCTTCATCATTTCACAAACTATGGAATGCTGGGAGATCAGAAATCACCCCTCCCCCACAGCCCCCTGTGTAATGTGCTGCCCCCACAGCCCCCTGTGTAAATCACCCCATCCCCTGCATACTAGATAAAAAAGAAATAAAGACAAACATTTATTTACATTTACAATAGAGTAAGGGGAGACTATAGCCCCTGTCAGGTTTTATTTGTCATCTGTGTCCCCATTGGGGGGATTTCCCTTCACTTCCTGTCTCATAGACAAAACAGGAAGTGAGAGAAATCCTCCCAAAGTGACATCATCCCTGGGTGTCACCAGAACTAGTGTCCCCATCGGAAGATTTCCCCTCTAATTCCTGTTCTGGTGACAACACAAAATCTGGGAATTTCTTTCACTTTTGTTGGTAAATAGAGAGAATGAATCTCCCTAAAGGGGGCGGAGACAGCAATAAAAACCTGACAAGGGTTCTAATCCCTCTCCCCTCCATCCAACACTAACAATAAACAGGATTTCCTTTATTTATAATGTAATATATGGGAAGAAAATGATTTGGCGGTAAAAAGGTTAATATGCGTGTGAGGGGCGGGGAGGGGGAGGGGGTGGGGTATTACTTAGTTTGGCAGGTAAAGGGTTGGAATAAATTAAGAATATAGTTTGGTGGTGAAAGGGTTAAATCTCAATAACATGTTCTTCCCGGAGCCGTACCCCTATGAGATCCGTATTCTGATCCTACAGCCTGAATTCACACAGTTCACACACAAGGACGCGGCTCCTCCCCTAACCCCCTCCCCCCCCCCCGAGCCTCTTCCTGAGATTTGCTGTTTACAAGCCAAAATCTTTTTATTTTGCTAGAAAATTACTTAGAACCCCCAAACATTATACATTTTATTCTAACACCCTAGAGAATAAAATGGCGGCTGTTGCAATTTTTTCTGTCACACTGTATTTGCTCAGCGGTCTGACAAACGCTTTTTTGGAAAAAGTTCACTTTTTTTTAATAAAAAAATAAGACAACAGTAAAGTTATCCCAATTTTTTTATATATTTTTGTTATTTTGTGAAAGATAATGTTACGATGAGTAAATTGATACCCAACACGTCACGCTTCAAAATTGTGTCCGCTCGTGGAATGGCGACTTTCCAAAAATGTTACCAAAAATCTCCATAGCCGTTGTCTAAAAATCTCCACAGGTTGCATGTTTTAAGTTACAGAGGAGAACTAGAGCCAGAATTATCGCTCTCGCTGTACCAATCGCGGCGATACCTCACATGTGTGGCCTGAACACCGTTTTCATATGCGGGCGCTACTCACGTATGCTTTGGCTTTTGCTCGCGAGCTTGGTGGCACGGGGCGCGTTTAAAATTATTTGGTAGTGAAAGGGTTAAAAAAAATGGGTTTGGCGCTGAAAGGGTTAAAAACAGGGAGGGGTTATAAAAATAATAGTAATTTGGTTTTGGCACTGAAAGGGTTAAAAAAAATGAAAGGATTAAAAATAAATCTTGGTTTGGCAAAGAAAGGGTTCATAAATGAAAGAAAAACATTCCACCTGGCAGTGAAAGGGTTAAACGTGGGGGGAGGGGGGGTATGATTTGGTAGTGAAAGGGTTAAAATAATTGGCTTGGTGTTGAAAGTGTTTTAAAAACGAAAAGGAAAACATTGTGATTTGGCGGTGAAAGGGTTATAAATGTAGAAATAATTGGGGTGTAATAATAATAATAATAATGATGATGATGATGAAAGGATTCCTCATAAGAATAGAGATCTGGCACTGAAAGGGTTAAATCTCATTCACAAGAACACCTTCTTAAAGGAGCCGCGTCCCTATTAGATCCGTATACTGATCCTACAGCCTGAATTCACAAAGCTCACAAATAAGGACGTGGCCCCTTTAAGACAAATCGTCAGTTATTTTTTGTGCCAACTCAGCATGAGATAAAAAAAAAAAGAAAGGAGGTCACATGACTCTGCAGCTGTGATGTCATTGGCTGAGTGAATATAAGGCAGTGCATAGGGGGAGGGCGGCAGAAGCCGAGTGATCACTGACCAGTGAAGACGTGTTTCTAATCTCTCCTGAGATTTTTCTTGCGATTCGATTGGATTTCATTCGATTGGATTTCATTGCGATTTCTAATTCTCGTACATTTAAAGCGCGTTTCTTTATTCTTAATAATGAGACAATTTAAATGTAAAAAGATTTTTTCTCTGAAAAACACCAAAGAGAAACCCAGCAAAGGAAGGGCAGCTATGGAAGGAGGTCTCAGTGACCAGCCTGCAGAGACCCCAACCAAAAAGCCCTCCAAAATGAAGAGGAGCCGGGCGTTTGTACGCGGCTGTATCAGAGCCGTCGTTGGATGTTTCGGTTCCAGCTGTAAAGCCAAAGGACATCACCGGGATACCGACACCGAGATTGGTAAGTACTATGGGTAGTGATCGATACAAAAGGGGGGAGGAGACATGTACAGGGAGGGGGAGGAGTCATGTACAGGGAGGGGGAGGAGACATATACAGGGAGGGGGAGGAGTCATGTAAAGGGAGGGGGAGGAGTCATGTAAAGGGAGGGGGAGGAGTCATGTACAGGGAGGGGGAGGATACATATACAGGGAGGGGGAGGAGACATATACAGGGAGGGGGAGGAGTTAAGCCTCTATGTGATCTATATACCCCTCCCCTCTGTCACAGGAATAAAGAGGAAGGAAATCCATCGATTGAACAAAAATCATTTCTATTCCCGGCATGCTGGGAGAGCCAACTGTCACACTGGGTGTGCTCTCACCCCAACTGTCATTACGGATCACATGGGCAGCATTATGACAGTTGGAGATTAAACAGAGACCAAGATGGATACATTGTAATACAAGGAGAAATGTCTTATACAGGGAGCCCCCTTCCCCTTTATACAGGGAGCCCCCCTCCCCTTAATACAGGGAGCCCCCCTCCCCTTAATACAGGGAGCCCCCCTCCCCTTAATACAGGGAGCCCCCCTCCCCTTAATACAGGAAGCCCCCCTCCCCTTAATACAGGAAGCCCCCTCCCCTTAATACAGGAAGCCCCCTCCTCTTTATACAGGGAGCCCTCTCCCCTTAATACAGGGAGCCCTCTCCCCTTAATAGAGGGAGCCCTCTCCCCTTAATACAGGGAGCCCCCTCCCCTTAATACAGGGAGCCCCCTCCCCTTTATACAGGGAGCCCCCTCCCCTTTATACAGAGAGCCCCCTCCCCTTTTTTACAGGGAGCCCCCCCTTCATACAGAGAGCCCCCCATCCCCTCCCCTTTATACAGAGAACTGCAGTGCAGAAGATCACTCCGTCTGCACCCCAAAGGCATTAAATAGTTCCTCTATGCCCCACCCCCTGCTGAACAAATGGGGCCCCTAGTAGGTTCCTGCAGGGCTGTGCTGTAAAGCAGCTCCCACAGACAGTATCTATTTCATAATTTGCCTGGAATTCTGCCTGACACTCCGCCCACACTGGCCGATTTGGAATGGCCGGCAGAAGTGCTGTGAATCCAAATCATGGGAAAACGAGGAGCAAGAATTCGGATTACATTATTCTTAATGGCACCCCAAACATGACATGATCTTGTCACCATTGTCACATGACAGAATCGCATGGAAATCCATCCTAAACATGCAGGGGACTATTTCTTCACTTTGCGGAGTAATCTTTAACACATCGGTTCCCGGTCCCCGACCTCTTCTATATCAATCCACCGCAACAATTCGAGGGATTACAATAAAAGAGGCCGAGTGTTTAATAATCAGAAAAAGGAGCCCTGCAGATTACTCCCCCGCACCCGGAAGTGAAGAATCAGTTCCCTTTCTGACTCCATTCATTTTAGTGGGTCGGCATGAAGGCCAGGCAACCAACATTTTTATATGAAGGCCAACATTAGTCATCCCCGTGTCCCTGTCATGTCGGGTTTATTTATTGCCCCTGACACTGGGATTTGGAAATTTTCTCTCTATAATTTGATGTTGTATAAAAAAATATGAAATGTAGATGAAGGTGCTAAATCTGATTGTTCTTTTTTTATTGCAGATGTATGCAGTATTTACTGCAGAGACAGCTCACAAGGCAGGACTGCCCCAGTGAGCGAGACAGAATATGAAAGCTACATTGAGACTCCACCAGCATGTGACGTTTACACGGAGACATCAATAGCATGTGACGTTCACACGGAGACATCAATAGCATGTGACGTTCACACGGAGACATCAATAGCATGTGATGTTCACACGGAGACATCAATAACATGTGACATTCACACGGAGACGCCATCAGCATGTGACGTTCACACGGAGACGCCACCAGCATGTGACGTTCACACGGAGACGCCACCAGCATGTGACATTCACACGGAGATGCCACCAGCATGTGACATTCACACGGAGACGCCACCAGAATGTGACGTTCACACGGAGACGCCACCAGCATGTGACGTTCACACGGAGACGCCACCAGCATGTGACGTTCACACAGAGACTCCAAGGAACCAAGGTACAGATGTACCAATACAGGTCCACACCGTGGTGGCGGATGCCACTCCAGCAACGAGAGGGTCATCCCATCAGCCCTCCCTTTTCGTTTTTAGAGCTTCTGAATCACCAACTATCAATGTAGTTGGACAAACAAGACAATTAGCTGTTCCTAGAAGAAGACTCAACAAAAAGTCTGAGGAACCCTCCCAGGGACCAGGTACGGCTGTACCAACACATGTCCCTACACTTGTGGCGGCTCCCACTCCAGTAACTGGAGGGTCTTCCCATCAGCCCTCCCTTTTCATTTTTGGAGCTTCTGAATCACCAACTATCAATGAAGTTGGACAAACAAGACAAATAGCTGTTCCTAGAAGAAGACTCAACAAAAAGTCAGAGGAACCTTCCCAGGGACCAGGTACGGCTGTACCAACACAGGCCCCTACACTTATGGTGGCTGCCACATCAACAGCATGTGACATTCACACGGAGATATCAACAGCATATGACGTTCGCACAGAGACTCCACCAGTATGTGACGTTCACACGGAGACATCAACAGCATGTGACGTTCACACAGAGACTCCACCAGCATGTGACGTTCACACAGAGATGCCACCAGCATGTGACATTCACACAGAGACTCCAATGAACACAAAGGTACGGTAATAACACAATGGCAGGTCCACACAAGTGGTGGCGGATGCCCCCTACACACCCCCCAGCAACGGGAGGGTCATCCCATCAGCCCTCCCTTTTCGTTTTTAGAGCTTCTGAATCACCAACTATCAATGTAGTTGGACAAACAAGACACTTAGCTGTTCCTAGAAGCAGACTCAACAAAAAGTCTGAGGAACCCTCCCAGGGACCAGGTACGGCTGTACCAACACATGTCCCTACACTCGTGGCGGCTGCCACTCCAGTAACTGGAGGGTCTTCCCATCAGTCCACCATTTTTGGAACTTCTAAATCACCAACTATCAATGAAGTTGGACAAACAAGACAAATAACTGTTCCTAGAAGAAGACTTAACAAAAAGTCAGAGGAACCTTCCCAGGGACCAAGTACGGCTGTACCAACACAGGTCCCAACACTCATGGTGGCTGCCACATCAACAGCATGTGACATTCACACAGATACATCAACAGCATATGACGTTCATCCAGAGACTCCACCAGCATGTGACGTTCACACAGAGACATCAACAGCATGTGACATTCACACAGAGACTCCACCAGCATGTGACATTCACACAGAGACTCCAAGGAACCAAGGTACGGATGTACCAATACAGGTCCACACAGTGGTGGCGGATGCCACTCCAACAATGGGAGGGTCATCCCATCAGCCCTCCCTTTTCGTTTTTAGAGCTTCTGAATCACCAACTATCAATGAAGTTGGACAACCAAGACATTTAGCTGTTCCTAGAAGAAGACTCAACAAAAAGTCTGAGGAACCCTCCCAGGGATCAGGTACGGCTGTACCAACACATGTCCCTACACTCGTGGTGGCTGCCACTCCAGTAACTGGAGGGTCTTCCCATCAGCCCTCCCTTTTCATTTTTGGAGCTTCTGAATCACCAACTATCAATGAAGTTGGACAAACAAGACAAATAGCTGTTCCTAGAAGAAGACTTAACAAAAAGTCAGAGGAACCTTCTCAGGGACCAGGTACGGCTGTACCAACACAGGTCCCTACACTCATGGTGGCTGCCACATCAACAGCATGTGACATTCACACAGAGACATCAGCAGCATATGACGTTCACCCAGAGACTCCACCAGCATGTGACGTTCACACGGAGACATCAACAGCATGTGACATTCACACAGAGACTCCATCAGCATGTGACATTCACACGGAGATGCCACCAGCATGTGACATTCACAGGGAGACTCCAAGGAACCAAGGTACGGATGTACCAATACAGGTCCACACAGTGGTGGTGGATGCCACTCCAGCAATGGGAGGGTCATCCCATCAGCCATCCCTTTTCATTTTTGGAGCTTCTGAATCACCAACTATCAATGAAGTTGGACAAACAAGACAAATAGCTGTTCCTAGAAGAAGACTTAACAAAAAGTCAGAGGAACCTTCCCAGGGACCAGGTACGGCTGTACCAACACAGGTCCCTACACTCATGGTGGCTGACACATCAACAGCATGTGACATTCACACAGAGACATCAACAGCATATGACATTCACCCAGAGACTCCACCAGCATGTGACATTCACACGGAGATATCAACAGCATGTGACATTCACACAGAGACTCCACCAGCATGTGACATTCACACAGAGACTCCACCAGCATGTGACGTTCACACGGAGATGCCACCAGCATGTGACATTCACACGGAGACTCCAAGGAACCAAGGTACGGATGTACCAATACAGGTCCACACAGTGGTGGTGGATGCCACTCCAGCAATGGGAGGGTCATCCCATCAGCCATCCCTTTTCGTTTTTAGAGCTTCTGAATCACCAACTATCAATGAAGTTGGACAAACAAGACAATTAACTGTTCCTAGAAGAAGACTCAACAAAAAGTCTGAGGAACTGTACCAGGGACCAGGTACGGCTGTACCAACACATGTCCCTACACTTATGGTGGCTGCCACATCAACAGCATGTGACGTTCACGGGGAGACATCAACAGCATGTGGCGTTCACATGGAGACATCAACAGCATATGATGTTCACACGGAGACATCACCAGTATGTGACGTTCACACAGAGACGCCACCAGCCACTCCAGGAACTGGAGCGTCTTCCCATCAGCCCTCCCCCTTTATTGTTGATGCTTCTGAATCATCAACTATCAATGTAAACGGGGGGAAAAGACAATTGACTGCTCCTAAAAGAAGACTTAACAAAATGTCTGAGGAACCCTCCCAGGGACCAGGTACGGCTGTGCCAACACAGGTTTCTACAGTGGTGGCAGCTGCCACTCCAGAAACTGGAGGGTCTTTCCATCAGCCCTCCCCTTTCATTGTTGATGCTTCTGAATCACCAACTATCAATGTAAATGGGGAAAAAAGACGATTGGCTGTTCCTAAAAGAAGACTTAACAAAATGTCTGAGGAACCCTCCCAGGGACCAGGTATGGTTGTACCAACACAGGTCCCTGCACTGGTGTCGGCTGCTACTCCAGTAACTGGAGGATCTTCCCATCAGCCCTCCATTTACGTTTTTGGAGCTTCTGAATCACTAACAGAGGCCAAACCTGAAAAAAAGAGAGAAATGGATGTTCCTAGAAGAAGATTCAACAAAAAGTCTAAGAAACCCTTCCGGGGACCAGGTACGGCTGTACCAACACAGGTCCTTACACTGGTGGCAGCTGCCACTCCAGTAACTGGAGGGTCTTCCCATCAGCCCTCCCCTTTCATTGTTGATGCTTCTGAATCACCAACTCTCAATGTAAATGGGGAAAAAAGACGATTGGCTGTTCCTAAAAGAAGACTCAACAAAATGTCTGAGGAACCCTCCCAGGGACCAGGTACGGCTGTACCAACACAGGTCCCTACACTGGTGGCAGCTGCTACTCCAGTAACTGGAGCGTCTTCCCATCAGCCCTCCCCTTTCATTGTTGATGCTTCTGAATCACCAACTCTCAATGTAAATGGGGAAAAAAGACGATTGGCTGTTCCTAAAAGAAGACTTAACAAAATGTCTGAGGAACCCTCCCAGGGACCAGGTACGGCTGTACCAACACAGGTCCCAACACCGGTGGCTGTTGCCACTCTAGTAACTGGAGGATCCTCCCATCAGCCCTCCATTTACGTTTTTAGAGGTTCTGAATCACTAACGGAGGCCAAACCTGCAAAAATAAGAGGAATGGATGTTCCTAGAAGAAGACTAAACAAAAAGTCTAAGAAACCCTCCCGGGGACCAGGTAAGGTTGTACCAACAAAGGTCCCTACACTGGTGGCAGCTGCCACTCCAGTATCTGGAGGGTCTTTCCATCAGCCCTCCCCTTTCGTTGTTGATGCTTCTGAATCACCAACTATCAATGTAAATGGGGAAAAAAGACGATTGGCTGTTCCTAAAAGAAGACTCAACAAAATGTCTGAGGAACCCTCCCAGGCACCAGGTACAGTTGTACCAACACAGGTCCCTACACTGGTGGCGGCTGCCACTCCAGTAACTGGAGGATCTTCCCATCAGCCCTCCATTTACATTTTTGGAGCTTCTGAATCACTAACGGAGGCCAAACCTGCAAAAATAAGAGGAATGGATGTTCCTAGAAGAAGATTCAACAAAAAGTCTAAGAAACCCTCCCGGGGACCAGGTACGGCTGTACCAACACATGTCCCTACACTAGTGGCGGCTGCCACTCCAGAAACTGGAGGATCCTCCTATCAGCCCTCCATTGACGTTTTTGGAACTTCTGAATCACCAACTATAACTGTAGTTGGTCAAACAAGAAGATTGACTGTTCCTAGAAAAAGACACAACAAAGAGTCTGACGAACCTTCTCAGGGACCAGGTACGGCTGTACCAACACAGGTCCCTACACTATTGTTGGCAGCAAATCCAGAAACTGGAGGGTCTTCCCATCAGTCCTCCATTAATGTTTTCGGAGCTTCTGAATCACCAACTATCAATGTAAATGGACAAATAAGAAGATTGGCTGTTCCTAGAAAAAGACTCAACAAAAAGTCTGAGGAACCCTCCCAGGCACCAGGTACGGCTGTACCAACACAGGTCCCTACACTAGTGGCGGCTGCCACTCCAGAAACTGGAGGGTCTTCCCATCAGTCCTCCATTGTTGTTTTTGAAGCTTCCGAATCACTTACTGAGGCCAAACCTACAAAAATAAGACGAATGGATGGTCCTAGAAGAAGATTCAACAAAAAGTACAAGGAACACTCCCGGGGACCAGGTACGGCTGTACCAACACAGGATCCTACACTAGTGGCGGCTGCCACTACAGAAACTGGAGGGTCTTCCCATCAGCCCTCCATTGTTGTTTTTGAAGCTTCTGAATCACCAACTATCAATGTAGTTTGTCAAACAAGATTGGCTGTTCCTAGAAAAAGACTCAACAAAATGTCTGAGGAACCCTCCCAGGGACCAGGTACGACTGTACCAAAACATGTCCCTACACTGGTGGCGGCTGCCACTCCAGTAACCGGAGGGTCTTCCCATCAGCCCTCCACTGTTGCTTTTGGAGCTTCTGAATCACCAACTATCAATGTAAATGGACAAACAAGACCATTGGCTGTTCCTAGAAGACTCAACAAAGAGTCTGAGGAACCCTCTCAGGGACCAGGTACGGCTGCCACTCCAGTAACTGGAGGATCTTCCCATCAGCCCTCCATTTTCATTTTTGGAGCTTCTGAATCACTAACTGAGGCCAAACCTGCAAAAATAAGAAGAAATGATGTTCCTAAAAGTACGAATGTACCAAAAGAGATTATTAACTGGAGAGGCTTCTAATCAGTCCCCCCAGGGCCCCCGATATGACTGTAACAACACAGGACCCTACACTGGTGGCGGCCACCACTTCAGCAACCGAAGAGTCGTCCCAGGAACCAGATAAGGCCGTACCAAGACAGGTCTCTGCATCAACGATTCATCTACTGAGGTCACCTAAAAGGTATTTCCAATTTTTCAGCCACATTTTTTACACCTTCTTTATATTTGTTACGTGTTCCCATTCACATAGCACAGCTCTAAGAAGAATATAAAATATGTTGCCCACCATTAAAGGAGGAACCCCATGGAAAAAAACAAATAAAAATAAACATGGCCACCCAAATCCCAGACCCTTACTGAGCATGCAACCTGGCAGGCCAGGAAAGGGGGGGGAGGGGGGTGAGCATGCACCGCCCTCTTCTCCTCACCCATACCAGGTCACATGCCCTGGACATGGGGAGGTGCCTTGTCAGGGGGGAGGGGGTCCCCCTTTGCAAGGACACTCCCCACGTTGGGGGCATGTGGTCTAGTATGGCTCAGTGGAGGGTGTGCACGCTCATCCCCCCCTTTCCTAGTCTGCCAGGCTGCATGCTCGGTTGGGGTTCTGGTATCAGATTTGGGGGTGCCATGTATTTTTGTCGTTTTTCCCACGCGATTCCTTCCTTAAAGGTGAGCAGAAAACGTTCTAATTTTTATGACGTTTTACTCTGTGATGAGAACATGTAAGAGATATAAAGTAGGTGTCGTCCCAATATGGCTGCAAACGTGGAAATACCTTTTAGGGGAGCGTCATAGAATTAGCGCTGGTGCCCCATTCAAACCGTCACCCTTCAGACGCCCATAAAACCGGCAGAGGCCGGCCAGCAGACCTGGGCACGGTAGGTGGAGCTGGTAGCGGCTCCACAGACAATCATAGACAATGATGATGGACCATCAGGACATCCACCATACTGGGAATAGACTCTCTATCATCTATGAAGAGCCAGGCTTCCACATTCTAGTGAGTTGTCCTGTCCCCGTCACTTCACACTCATGGCGAGGAGTTCATGTCCTCTTACATAAGACAGAGCTTATCCATAGAGACACTATACAGAGCAGAGGACATGGGTTTCTCCCACTCCACACAAAGGGCACCAGGAAAAGCCCAACTTCCCTTTATAAGTTCTGCTTTAAGATCGGGCAGCACAGAGGCTTAGTGGTTAGCACTTCTGCCTTGCAGCACTGGGGTCCTTGGTTCATATCCTGACCAGGACACTGTCTGCATGGAGTCTGCATGTTCTCCCTGTGCTTGTGTGGGTTTCCTCCTACAGCCCAACGACATGCTCGTAGGTTAAATGGCACCATTCGGTGCGCCCAAGATGGCCGCTTCTCCTCTTAAGAGCTTTGAGTGGACATCACTGATTTACCCCGCTCAGCGGGGGCGGGCCTCAGAAAACAGAGGCCCGCATATGGGCAACACAGAGGCTTAGTGGTGAGCCTTGCAGCACTGGGGTCCATGGTTCAAATCCTGACCAGGACACTATCTGCATGGAGGTCGCATATTCTCCCTGTGCTTGCGTGGGTTTCCTCCGGGTACTCCGGTTTCCTCCCACACTCCCGTTGGTGGTGCAGTGGTAAGCACAGCTGCTTTTCAAGCAGATGACTCGGGTTCGATTCCCGGCCAACGTAATCTCACAAGATGGCTGCCTCCCCTGGTAAGTGTAACCCCTCCCCCTTTCCCATTATATCTGTATATACAATGTTCTCTCTATAGTACTGTGCAAAAGATTATTCCAGGTGTGAAAAAATGCTGTAACCATAGGAGTCATGTGATCCCTTCCTATGTCCTGATCAGAGATCACTATGGACCTACCATAGGAGTCATGTGATCCCTTCCTATGTCCTGATCAGAGATCACTATGGACCTACCATAGGAGTCATGTGATCCCTTCCTATGTCCTGATCAGAGATCACTATGAACCTACCATAGGAGTCATGTGATCCCTTGCTATCTATGTCCTGATCAGAGATCACTATGGACCTACCATAGGAGTCATGTGATCCCTTCGAATCTATGTCCTGATCAGAGATCACTATGGACCTACCATAGGAGTCATGTGATCCCTTCCTATCTATGTGCTGATCAGAGATCACTATGAACCTACCATAGGAGTCATGTGATCCCTTCCAATCTATGTCCTGATCAGAGATCACTATGGACCTACCATAGGACTCATGTGATCCCTTCCTATCTATGTCCTGATCAGAGATCACTATGGACCTACCATAGGAGTCATGTGATCCCTTCCAATCTATGTCCTGATCAGAGATCACTATGGACCTACCATAGGAGTCATGTGATCCCTTCCTATCTATGTCCTGGTCAGAGATCACTATGAACCTATCATAGGAGTCATGTGATCCCTTCCTATCTATGTCCTGGTCAGAGATCCCTTCCTATCTATGTCCTGATCAGAGATCACTATGGACCTACCATAGGAGTCATGTGATCCCTTCCTATCTATGTCCTGATCAGAGATCACTATGGACCTATCATAGGAGTCATGTGATCCCTTCCTATCTATGTCCTGGTCAGAGATCCCTTCCTATCTATGTCCTGAGCAGAGATTACTATGGACCTACCATAGGAGTCATGTGATCCCTCCCTATCTATGTCCTGATCAGAGATCACTATGAACCTACCATAGGAGTCATGTGATCCCTTCCTATCTATGTCCTGATCAGAGATCATTATGAACCTACCATAGGAGTCATGTGATCCCTTCCTATCTATGTCCTGGTCAGAGATCACTATGAACCTACCATAGGACTCATGTGATCCCTTCCTATCTATGTCCTGATCAGAGATCACTATGGACCTACCATAGGAGTCATGTGATCCCTTCCTATCTATGACCTGATCGGAGATCACTATGTACCTATCATATGAGTCATGTGATCCCTTCCTATATATGTCCTGATCAGAGATCACTATGGACCTACCATAGGAGTCATGTGATCCCTCCCAATCTATGTCCTGATCAGAGATCACTATGAACCTATTATAGGAGTCATGTGATCCCTTCCTATGTCCTGATCAGAGATCACTATGAACCTACCATAGGAGTCATGTGATCCCTTCCTATCTATGTCCTGATCAGAGATCACTATGAACCTATTATAGGAGTCATGTGATCCCTTCCTATGTCCTGATCAGAGATCACTATGAACCTACCATAGGAGTCATGTGATCCCTTCCTATCTATGTCCTGATCAGAGATCACTATGAACCTACCATGGGAGTCATGTGATCCCTTCCTATCTATGTCCTGATCAGAGATCACTATGAACCTACCATGGGAGTCATGTGATCCCTTCCTATGTCCTGATCAGAGATTACTATGAACCTATTATAGGAGTCATGTGATCCCTTCCTATCTATATCCTGGTCAGAGATCACTATGGACCTACCATAGGAGTCATGTGATCCCTTCCTATCTATGACCTGATCGGAGATCACTATGTACCTATCATATGAGTCATGTGATCCCTCCCTATCTATGTCCTGATCAGAGATCACTATGGACCTACCATAGGAGTCATGTGATCCCTTCCTTCACATTAGTGATCCCGGTAATCCACTGCTCTTCTTTATCGGGGGATATGGTTGGGACGGAAGAGTTCATATATCTCTCTTCCACATTGATGCGATTTCTGGAATAGGGTGTGATGCCATTCCTAGCAACTTGTGATCTTTTTTCCCTTGCTATAATTCTAGGTCTTCCGGGTGTTTGTTCTTTATTTTTGGGATTTTCGTCACATAATAAATGACATGGGTTACAGGTCCCCTCTGGCAGTAAATACCTTGCCTTTCATTCACAAACATTTTTAGTTTCCCCTGTGTATCTCTTACTTGGATTACCCTTACATTTTTTATATCTGCCTTCTATCCACATATATGTATATTTAACAAACAATGGGGTATCCACGTAGAATAGGGCGACTATCATGGGGGGGGGGGGGGGGGTGTTGGAAGCTTCCCATGAACTCCAATAGATTAGATGTACAGTAATATCCGTGTAACCCAAGGCACGGGATTTTACATTGTGAACTGTGGCCGGTGTGGGCCTTGTTGGTATCACAGGCTCTTCTCTCACTTTCTTCCTCTCGTCATTTTACAATACGGCGGCAAGGTAGTGGTTAAAAAAACAACAGGTTGGAATTGCAGAGCAGCCCTAAACCTCCTCTTCTGGGGTACCCCAGCAGCACTCCTCCTTTTCTACAAGTGCCCCCATAGAAAGCTGCCTACTATGGGGCCACTCATATGGGTTCACTCTCTTGACCTTATATTATATGGTTTTGGTAAATCTGAAGACAAGAATCTAATAGTGTGTATGGGGGGCTATTACTATGTAACAAGAAAATCTGCTCCAGGTGAGCGAGACTCCGGTTACAACCCCCCCCCCACCCCCACCCACACTAGTCAGGTGTAGCCGAGCTTGCATGCTGTGTAACATTAGCAATTTACTCCGAGCGGCTGCACTTCCAAAAATCCCTTTATTGAAGCTTCAGATAACAAGTAGTTGATGGATGGAGCAGGGGACAAAGCGGTAGACGTGTTTCCACTTACACCGTGTATTCTAGCCGGGTTTACTTTGTAACAGGCGCTGAGTACTCATTTTTAATTGATTAGTTCACCTGTAACCGAATGATGTTACATTAGAGTAGTAGATAGGTGACTGGTTCCAATAGGTAATGACTAAGCACTAACATTTGTGCCAAACGCATCTACCTCTTTGTCCCCTGCTCCATCCATCAACCACGTTGTATGAAGCTTCAATAAAAGTATTTGTGGAAGTGCAGCCATCCGGAATTATTTCCTTATATGTAACTACTATCTAAACATTAATGCAAGAAATAGTAATAAGTAGGGCTGTTACTGATTACAATTTCCGTGCTCGATTAATTGATTGATTTTTTATTGCTTAATCAACTAATTTAAATTATAAAAGACTGTAATATCCACGTCATCTCCCCCCACTGTAATATATCCACGTCATCTCCCCCCCCCCACTGTAATATCCACGTCATCTCCCCCCACTGTAATATATCCACGTCATCTCCCCCCCCCACTGTAATATCCACGTCATCTCCCCCCCCTGTAATATATCCACGTCATCTCCCCCCCCCCCCACTGTAATATCCACGTCATCTCCCCCCACTGTAATATCCACGTCATCTCCCCCCACTGTAATATATCCACGTCATCTCCCCCCCCCCACTGTAATATCCACGTCATCTCCCCCCACTGTAATATATCCACGTCATCTCCCCCCCCCACTGTAATATATCAACGTCATCTCCCCCCCACTGTAATATATCAACGTCATCTCCCCCCACTGTAATATATCCACGTCATCTCCCCCCCCACTGTAATATATCCACGTCATCTCCCCCCCCACTGTAATATCCACGTCATCTCCCCCCACTGTAATATATCCACGTCATCTCCCCCCCCCCCCACTGTAATATCCACATCATCTCCCCCCACTGTAATATATCCACGTCATCTCCCCCCCCACTGTAATATATCATCAACGTCATCATCCCCCCCACTGTAATATATCCACGTCATCCCCCCCCCACTGTAATATATCCACGTCATCTCCCCCCCACTGTAATATCCACGTCATCTCCCCCCACTGTAATAATATATCCCCCCCCACTGTAATATATCACGTCATCCCCCCCACTGTAATATATCCCCTCCCCCCACTGTAATATATCCATATCCCCCCCACTGTAATATCATCTCTCCCCCCACTGTAATAATATATCCCCCCCCCACGTAATATCCACATCATCTCCCCCCACTGTAATATATCCACGTCATCTCCCCCCACTGTAATATATCCACGTCATCTCCCCCCACTGTAATATATCCACGTCATCTCCCCCCACTGTAATATATCCACGTCATCTCCCCCCCACTGTAATATATCCACGTCATCTCCCCCCCCCCACTGTAATATATCCACGTCATCTCCCCCCCCACTGTAATATATCCACGTCATCTCCCCCCCCACTGTAATATATCCACGTCATCTCCCCCCCCACTGTAATATATCCACGTCATCTCCCCCCGCTGTAATATATCAACGTCATCTCCCCCCACTGTAATATATCCACGTCATCTCCCCCCACTGTAATATATCCACGTCATCTCCCCCCACTGTAATATATCCACGTCATCTCCCCCCACTGTAATATATCCACGTCATCCTCCCCCCCACTGTAATATATCCACGTCATCTCCCCCCCCACTAATATATCCACGTCATCTCCCCCCCCCCCACTGTAATATATCCACGTCATCTCCCCCCCACTGTAATATATCCACGTCATCTCCCCCCCCCACTGTAATATATCCACGTCATCTCCCCCCCCCACTGTAATATATCAACGTCATCCTCCCCCCCCCACTGTAATATATCAACGTCATCCTCCCCCCCACTGAAATATATCAACGTCATCCTCCCCCCCCACTGTAATATATCAACGTCATCCTCCCCCCCACTGTAATATATCAACGTCATCCTCCCCCCCACTGTAGTATATCAACGTCATCTCCCCCCCCCCCACTATAATATATCCACAGTCTCCCCCCCACTGTAATATATCCACGTCATCTCCCCCCCCCACTGTAATATATCCACGTCATCTCCCCCCCCCACTGTAATATATCAACGTCATCCTCCCCCCCCCCACTGTAATATATCAACGTCATCCTCCCCCCCACTGAAATATATCAACGTCATCCTCCCCCCCCACTGTAATATATCAACGTCATCCTCCCCCCCACTGTAATATATCAACGTCATCCTCCCCCCCACTGTAGTATATCAACGTCATCTCCCCCCCCACTATAATATATCCACAGTCTCCCCCCCACTGTAATATATCCACAGTCTCCCCCCCCCCCATTGTAATATATCCACGTCATCTCCCCCCCACTGTAATATAACCACTTCATCTCCCCCACTGTAATATAACCACTTCACCCCCCCCCCCCACTGTAATATATCCACTTCATCTCTCCCCCACTGTAACAGACATCTTCCCCCACTGTAATATATCCACAGTCTCCCCCCACTGTAATATATCCACGTCACTCCCCCACTGTAATATATCCACTTCATCTCCCCCGCTGTAATATATCCAGTCTCCCCCCACTGTAATAGAAGTCTCAGTAGTTCTGCCTACGAGAACAGAACTGGCTAGGAGCGTGAGGGGACCACCTCTGACCTATGTACTAACAATAGCGATTGGGGGGGCCACGGAGGAGAGGGTAGGTACTGCTGAAGTGCATACAGCTGCGAGGGCTGAGCGGGGTTTGGGGGAGAGACCCCAACACCCGTGTCTGAGGGAGAACCTGCTGGTAACAAATTGGTTTGTGGCCGTTGGGTCTGATCTGTCATCTTTGCTTTCTGCAATCTCATTTGGACGTCGGACTCATCACATCCGTGTTCAACGTGTCCCAGACCGCGTATGCATTTGTGCCGGCTACAGTGTGTCCCTGATCTTATCGATTAGTGTGCATGACCTTGTATATGCCCAGTGTGTATATGCCCAGGGTGTCCTGGATCTTGTATGTATTAGGGCCCGTGTGCCGCGTGTGTCCCAGGCTTTGTATGTATTCGTGCCCGCGTCCAGCGAGTCCCAGGCGTTGTATGTATTCGTGCCCGCGTCCAGCGTGTCCCAGGCTTTGTATGTATTCGTGCCCGCGTCCAGCATGTCCCAGGCTTTGTATGTATTCGTGCCCGCGTCCAGCGTGTCCCAGGCTTTGTATGTATTCGTGCCCGCGTTCAGCGTGTCCCCAGGCTTTGTATGTATTAGTGCCCGCGTTCAGCGTGTCCCAGGCTTTGTATGCATTAGTGCCCGCGTGTCCAGCGTGTCCCAGGCTTTGTATGTATAAGTGCCCGCGCCCAGCGTGTCCCAGGCTTTGTATGTATTAGTGCCCGCATTCAGCGTGTCCCAGGCTTTGTATGCATTAGTGCCCGCGTGTTCAGCGTGTCCCAGGCTTTGTATGCATTAGTGCCCGCGTGTCCCAGGCTTTGTATGCATTAGTGCGTGTGTCCCAGGCTTTGTATGCATTAGTGCGTGTGTCCCAGGCTTTGTATGCATTAGTGCGTGTGTCCCAGGCTTTGTATGTATTAGTGCCCACGTCCAGCGTGTCCCAGGCTTTGTATGTATTAGTGCCCACGTCCAGCGTGTCCCAGGCTTTGTATGTATTAGTGCCCACGTCCAGCGTGTCCCAGGCTTTGTATGTATTAGTGCCCACGTCCAGCGTGTCCCAGGCTTTGTATGTATTAGTGCCCACGTCCAGCGTGTCCCAGGCTTTGTATGTATTAGTGCCCACGTCCAGCGTGTCCCAGGCTTTGTATGTATTAGTGCCCACGTCCAGCGTGTCCCAGGCTTTGTATGTATTAGTGCCCACGTCCAGCGTGTCCCAGGCTTTGTATGTATTAGTGCCCGCGTCCAGCGTGTCCCAGGCTTTGTATGTATAAGTGCCCGCGCCCAGCGTGTCCCAGGCTTTGTATGTATTAGTGCCCGCATTCAGCGTGTCCCAGGCTTTGTATGCATTAGTGCCCGCGTGTCCCAGGCTTTGTATGCATTAGTGCGTGTGTCCCAGGCTTTGTATGCATTAGTGCGTGTGTCCCAGGCTTTGTATGCATTAGTGCGTGTGTCCCAGGCTTTGTATGTATTAGTGCCCACGTCCAGCGTGTCCCAGGCTTTGTATGTATTAGTGCCCACGTCCAGCGTGTCCCAGGCTTTGTATGTATTAGTGCCCACGTCCAGCGTGTCCCAGGCTTTGTATGTATTAGTGCCCACGTCCAGCGTGTCCCAGGCTTTGTATGTATTAGTGCCCACGTCCAGCGTGTCCCAGGCTTTGTATGTATTAGTGCCCACGTCCAGCGTGTCCCAGGCTTTGTATGTATTAGTGCCCACGTCCAGCGTGTCCCAGGCTTTGTATGTATTAGTGCCCACGTCCAGCGTGTCCCAGGCTTTGTATGTATTAGTGCCCACGTCCAGCGTGTCCCAGGCTTTGTATGTATTAGTGCCCACGTCCAGCGTGTCCCAGGCTTTGTATGTATTAGTGCCCGCGTCCAGCGTGTCCCAGGCTTTGTATGTATAAGTGCCCGCGCCCAGCGTGTCCCAGGCTTTGTATGTATTAGTGCCCGTGTTCAGCGTGTCCCAGGCTTTGTATGTATAAGTGCCCCGCGTCCCCAGCGTGTCCCAGGCTTTGTATGTATTAGTGCCCACGTCCAGCGTGTCCCAGGCTTTGTATGTATTAGTGCCCACGTCCAGCGTGTCCCAGGCTTTGTATGTATTAGTGCCCACGTCCAGCGTGTCCCAGGCTTTGTATGTATTAGTGCCCACGTCCAGCGTGTCCCAGGCTTTGTATGTATAAGTGCCCGCGCCCAGCGTGTCCCAGGCTTTGTATGTATTAGTGCCCGTGTTCAGCGTGTCCCAGGCTTTGTATGTATAAGTGCCCGTGTTCAGCGTGTCCCAGGCTTTGTATGTATAAGTGCCCGTGTTCAGCGTGTCCCAGGCTTTGTATGTATTAGTGCCCGTGTTCAGCGTGTCCCAGGCTTTGTATGTATTAGTGCCCACGTCCAGCGTGTCCCAGGCTTTGTATGTATTAGTGCCCGCGTTCAGCGTGTCCCAGGCTTTGTATGTATTAGTGCCCGCGTCCAGCGTGTCCCAGGCTTTGTATGTATTAGTGCCCACGTCCAGCGCGTCCCAGGCTTTGTATGTATTAGTGCCCACGTCCAGCGTGTCCCAGGCTTTGTATGTATTAGTGCCCACGTCCAGCGTGTCCCAGGCTTTGTATGTATTAGTGCCCACGTCCAGCGTGTCCCAGGCTTTGTATGTATTAGTGCCCACGTCCAGCGTGTCCCAGGCTTTGTATGTATTAGTGCCCACGTCCAGCGTGTCCCAGGCTTTGTATGTATAAGTGCCCGCGCCCAGCGTGTCCCAGGCTTTGTATGTATTAGTGCCCGTGTTCAGCGTGTCCCAGGCTTTGTATGTATAAGTGCCCGCGCCCAGCGTGTCCCAGGCTTTGTATGTATTAGTGCCCACGTCCAGCGTGTCCCAGGCTTTGTATGTATTAGTGCCCACGTCCAGCGTGTCCCAGGCTTTGTATGTATTAGTGCCCACGTCCAGCGTGTCCCAGGCTTTGTATGTATTAGTGCCCACGTCCAGCGTGTCGCAGGCTTTGTATGTATTAGTGCCCACGTCCAGCGTGTCCCAGGCTTTGTATGTATTAGTGCCCCCGCGCCAGCGTGTCCCAGGCTTTGTATGTATAAGTGCCCGCGCCCAGCGTGTCCCAGGCTTTGTATGTATTAGTGCCCGTGTTCAGCGTGTCCCAGGCTTTGTATGTATAAGTGCCCGTGTTCAGCGTGTCCCAGGCTTTGTATGTATAAGTGCCCGTGTTCAGCGTGTCCCAGGCTTTGTATGTATTAGTGCCCGTGTTCAGCGTGTCCCAGGCTTTGTATGTATTAGTTCCCACGTCCAGCGTGTCCCAGGCTTTGTATGTATTAGTGCCCGTGTTCAGCGTGTCCCAGGCTTTGTATGTATTAGTGCCCACGTCCAGCGTGTCCCAGGCTTTGTATGTATTAGTGCCCACGTCCAGCGTGTCCCAGGCTTTGTATGTATTTGCCCACGTCCAGCGTGTCCCAGGCTTTGTATGTATTAGTGCCCACGTCCAGCGTGTCCCAGGCTTTGTATGTATTAGTGCCCACGTCCAGCGTGTCCCAGGCTTTGTATGTATTAGTGCCCGTGTTCAGCGTGTCCCAGGCTTTGTATGTATTAGTTCCCACGTCCAGCGTGTCCCAGGCTTTGTATGTATTAGTGCCCGTGTTCAGCGTGTCCCAGGCTTTGTATGTATTAGTGCCCACGTCCAGCGTGTCCCAGGCTTTGTATGTATTAGTGCCCGTGTTCAGCGTGTCCCAGGCTTTGTATGTATAAGTGCCCGCGCCCAGCGTGTCCCAGGCTTTGTATGTATTAGTGCCCGTGTTCAGCGTGTCCCAGGCTTTGTATGTATAAGTGCCCGCGCCCAGCGTGTCCCAGGCTTTGTATGTATTAGTGCCCGTGTTCAGCGTGTCCCAGGCTTTATATGTATAAGTGCCCGCGCCCAGCGTGTCCCAGGCTTTGTATGTATTAGTTCCCACGTCCAGCGTGTCCCAGGCTTTGTATGTATTAGTTCCCACGTCCAGCGTGTCCCATGCTTTGTATGTATTAGTGCCCGCGCCCAGCGTGTCCCAGGCTTTGTATGTATTAGTGCCCACATCCAGCGTGTCCCAGGCGTTTGTATGTATTAGTGCCCGCGTCCAGCGTGTCCCAGGCTTTGTATGTATTAGTGCCCGCGCCCAGCGTGTCCCAGGCTTTGTATGTATTAGTGCCCGCGCCCAGCGTGTCCCAGGCTTTGTATGTATAAGTGCCCGCGCCCAGCGTGTCCCAGGCTTTGTATGTATTAGTGCCCGTGTTCAGCGTGTCCCAGGCTTTGTATGTATAAGTGCCCGTGTTCAGCGTGTCCCAGGCTTTGTATGTATTAGTTCCCACGTCCAGCGTGTCCCAGGCTTTGTATGTATTAGTGCCCGTGTTCAGCGTGTCCCAGGCTTTGTATGTATTAGTGCCCACGTCCAGCGTGTCCCAGGCTTTGTATGTATTAGTGCCCACGTCCAGCGTGTCCCAGGCTTTGTATGTATTAGTGCCCACGTCCAGCGTGTCCCAGGCTTTGTATGTATTAGTGCCCGTGTTCAGCGTGTCCCAGGCTTTGTATGTATAAGTCCCCGCACCCAGCGTGTCCCAGGCTTTGTATGTATTAGTGCCCGTGTTCAGCGTGTCCCAGGCTTTGTATGTATTAGTGCCCGTGTTCAGCGTGTCCCAGGCTTTGTATGTATTAGTTCCCACGTCCAGCGTGTCCCAGGCTTTGTATGTATTAGTGCCCACGTCCAGCGTGTCCCAGGCTTTGTATGTATTAGTGCCAGTGTTCAGCGTGTCCCAGGCTTTGTATGTATTAGTGCCCACGTCCAGCGTGTCCCAGGCTTTGTATGTATTAGTGCCCGTGTTCAGCGTGTCCCAGGCTTTGTATGTATAAGTGCCTGCGCCCAGCGTGTCCCAGGCTTTGTATGTATTAGTGCCCGCGCCCAGCGTGTCCCAGGCTTTGTATGTATTAGTGCCCGTGTTCAGCGTGTCCCAGGCTTTATATGTATAAGTGCCCGCGCCCAGCGTGTCCCAGGCTTTGTATGTATTAGTTCCCACGTCCAGCGTGTCCCAGGCTTTGTATGTATTAGTGCCCGTGTTCAGCGTGTCCCATGCTTTGTATGTATTAGTGCCCGCGCCCAGCGTGTCCCAGGCTTTGTATGTATTAGTGCCCACATCCAGCGTGTCCCAGGCGTTTGTATGTATTAGTGCCCACGTCCAGCGTGTCCCAGGCTTTGTATGTATTAGTGCCCACATCCAGCGTGTCCCAGGCGTTTGTATGTATTAGTGCCCACGTCCAGCGTGTCCCAGGCTTTGTATGTATTAGTGCCCACATCCAGCGTGTCCCAGGCGTTTGTATGTATTAGTGCCCGCGTCCAGCGTGTCCCAGGCTTTGTATGTATTAGTGCCCGCGTCCAGCGTGTCACTCTTCAAATTGGAGCCATCATTATGAAACTGATGACAGGAAGGCACAGAACAGGAAACTCCTCTTTCCCACAGGTAATCACCCCTCACATGAATAAATGGAGACAAAATCAGGACTCAAAAATCATAGAAAATAAATAAATAAATCTTTATTGAAAAGAATAAAATAATTTTTGCCGATCCATGACCTGCGTGAGCCATTAAAACACACCGTTGTATTCATCTAACTCCCATAACAGACCGTGATTAACACAGCTACCGGCATGGGGGGGGGGGCTTACCAATACAAGGCCTAATATACTTCATGTCTTCTAATCCAAGTCATCCAGAAATACACCAAACTATCCCAGGGAACGCAAAGGGCAGCCGCTGGCAACTCCAGACTCCATTCAATGCAATTATAGAGATTCACATTACAGAGCAAAACAGACACAGCACATTTCTCAATACACCCGCCCTCTGAGCTTCCCGTCCCCCCTGCGCCCGCCCTCTGAGCTTCCCGTCCCCCCCTGCGCCCACCCTCTGAGCTTCCCGCCCCACCCCCCCCGCGCCCGCCCTCTGAGCTTCCCGTCCCCCCTGCGCCCGCCCGCCCTCTGAGCTTCCCGTCCCCCCTCTGAGCTTTCCGTCCCCCTGCATCCGCCCTCCCCTTTATTAAATGATAGAGACAATAATTTACTACCCTCACAACCGTATGTGTAGAGTTGGTATTTAGCCCCCCCCCCCCCCTTACATCAGACTTTACTAAAGATCCCCAACACGAATTTTAGAGAGTGGTAGGTGACCTATAAACAGTGGATAGTCACAATTCTGCACCTCTGTAGACAAGAGTTTAGACATGGACACCACCCTTCTCACCCATGTGCAGCATTTGGAGGGGGCACCTGGCTCTTCTAGTGTGAAATTACTATGTAGAAACAATGGCGAGGAGGAGGGGGGGGGGGGTGCAGCACAACCTTATCTGATCACTTCTATGTTGTTAGGCAGCTGCTTGACATTTAAAAAAGCTTTAGACTCATCACAATATACATACAGAATATAACACAGGGGTGTATTTGAAGCAGTTACAGCAATGATAATGTACATAACGCAGTAACCCATAGCAACAAATCCTTTTACTGAAGTTTGGTGGTCAATGTTGGCCACGCTGCAAATCCCAGCAGCAGAAATCAGATTCCAATAGCTGGGATTGACTGGTGGGGCCGCCGGCTCCATACACTGCAATGACAGGCTGTTGGGGTCCGCAGCCATTTGTGACCAAGCCGACGGCACACTAAAATTTGTCTGTGACCCCTGCAGGCAATCGTTGGGGGTGCAAACTGACGTGAATAGCTGCAGTCAGCAGCCTGTCACTACAGTGTATGTGATTGGGACTGACGGCTGGGCGTGGTCACCAGATTCTTTCCTCTGGGATCGGCAGCGTGGCGACATGTCAGTGTGAATGGAACCCGAGTTACCGAATATTCGGCTCTTGTGACAATGTGTGTGCCAGAGAGACATTGATAACCATACATGTGTCTGAGGTACTTACCAACCAATGAGTCCCGGATGAAGGGATAAAAGTTACTTACACAGAAGAGAGAAGACCAGGAAGGAAGACCAGCCGATCGCAGAACACGGCTCTCTGGAGAAGCTGTACTGAATTACAGGTAAAGAGAGGCACAAGAGGTATACACAACTACCATCCTACACTTATCACTCATCCGATTGGTTGATATGGGCAGTGCCTGCAAATACACTCCATGTGGTCCAACTACAGGGTGGAAATATTGTGTATAATTACAGAGAAGGTGATCATGAATGAAAGTGATTGGCTCCCATCTGTACTGGAACACTGGTTATACCAGTATAGGAACTGACTGGAGAAATTAAACCGGTTGCCTTTAGCATCACCATCATGCTGTTCTGGTTCTCATTAGCCAGGTGTTGGAAAAACATTCCACCCCGGCCCCCGTCCACAGCCAACCAGCACCCAGATCACAGGGCAGCCTATAATGAGATCCCGGGATAGGCTGGAACATACGCTATACAGCATCATCACCATTGTTCTAGTGTATGGGGTATTCTACCTGGATGTCTGGGAGATGTGAGCTGTGTACAAGTAAGGTGTGGCGGTGTCTCATTGTGATGTCACATGTCTGGGAGATGTTCTGTGGGCCGTGTACCAGTATTGTGTGGCGGAGTCTCCCTGGGAAGTCACATATCTGAAGGTACATGTCTGGGAGATGTGGGTTGTGTACCAGTAAGGTGTGGCGTAGTCTCATTGTGATGTCACTTGTCTGGGAGATGTAGGCTGTGTACCAGTATTGTGTGGCGGAGTCTCATTGGGAAGTCACATATCTGAAGGTACATGTCTGGGAGATGTGGGTTGTGTACCAGTAAGGTGTGGCGGAGTCTCATTGTGATGTCACACGTCTGGGAGATGTGGGTTGTGTACCAGTATTGTGTAGCGGAGTCTCAATAGGAAGTCACATATCTGAAGTCACATGTCTGGGAGATGTGGGTTGTGTACCAGTAAGGTGTGGCGGAGTCTCATTGTGATGTCACATGTCTGGGAGATGTGGGTTGTGTACCAGTAAGGTGTGGCGGAGTCTCATTGTGATGTCACATGTCTGGGAGATGTGGGTTGTGTACCAGTAAGGTGTGGCGGAGTCTCATTGTGATGTCACATGTCTGGGAGATGTGTACCAGTAAGGTGTGGAGCCAGCCTATTGGGGTGTCATGCACACAGGCTTGGTGTGAGGTACAACAACCCATATGAACCAATCACTTGTCACTATTCTGACTGCCTGCCGTCATGGTACCGGTCTTCATATACGGGCACACAGCACACAATTGGATAGACATTAGAAGCACAAGGAACATGCACATGTTAGCACAGCAGTGTCCACACTGACAGCTCATCCATCTACACATGAAGTGCCAGTCCTGAGTACACATCTATACAGGAGTCACCTACACAGCAGGGGTATGGCTTCCTTCACTGTGCACATGACTGTAGTCATCCCGTCACATGAAGCCTCTTCCTTCACAGTGCAGAGTGTGAATTAAAAATAAGGAATACAAACGGTACTTACAGATGGAAACTAACCTGTACTGGCAGTGCCGAGCTCAATTCTTCTCTACCAGTAACGGGCTGAGATAACAGAAACAAAAGTGTTAACCGAGGTGTGTCCATCCACATCCCGTCCATAACTGTCACTGCATTATACCCCCCCCCCACCCAGAACCTTCACTGCATTCTGACCCCCACCCAGAACCGTCACTGCATTCTGACCCCCACCCAGAACCGTCACTGCATTCTGACCCCCACCTACCCCACCCAGAACCGTCACTGCATTCTGACCCCCACCTACCCCACCCAGAACCGTCACTGCATTCTGACCCCCACCTACCCCAGCCAGAACCGTCACTGCATTCTGACCCCCACCTACCCCACCCAGAACCGTCACTGCATTCTGACCCCCACCTACCCCACCCAGAACCGTCACTGCATTCTGACCCCCACCTACCCTACCCAGAACCGTCACTGCATTCTGACCCCCCACCTACCCCACCCAGAAACTTCACTGCATTCTGACCCCCACCTATAACTGTCACTGAATTATACCCCCACCGATAACCGTCACTGCATTCTGACCACCACCTACCCCACCCAGAACCGTCACTGCATACTGCCCACCACATACCCCACCCAGAACCGTCACTGCATTCTGACCACCACATACCCCCCACCTATAATCGTCACTGCATTCTGACCACCACATACCCCACCTAGAACAGTCACTGCATTCTGACCACCACATACCCCCCACCTATAATCGTCACTGCATTCTGACCACCACATACCGCCCACCTATAACCATCACTGCATTCTGACCACCACGTCCCCCCCACCTATAACCGTCACTGCATTCTGACCACCACATATCCCACCCAGAACCGCCACTGCATTTTGATCATTACACTCATCTAATGTCAGGACAGCTCTACAAAACCACTTCCATCAAACATGGGACCTGTGACAATGAACCACCAGTTCGGGGGAAGGGGTTCGGACATGAATGTCCTTCTTAAGAACAAAGTACCAATACCCTAGGGGAAGAAAATATATGCAGCTTGATATTTGTTAAACTTCTCAATAAAACGTGTTATTATAAACACACTGCGTGGTTCCCAGTAACTTCTGTAAGGGGAAGAATGTCCTAGCCCCCGGGTTTGGTGGGGGTTCATAGTTGTGTGTTAGGACCACACCCAGTTATATATCCAAGGGTGAGTCAGTGGGCAGAACACTGGTTGGATATCGTTGACTTGAATGCTTTTTCCAGGGTAAATGTTTTGACCCCGTCTCATGCGTTGCAGTTCCCTCATTTTTACCCGCTGTTTGGACTTGACAATGTGTGGGACACTTCTATATTAATGGAATATCCCAGCCTGGAGGAGGGGACAACCCAAGGTCTGGCACTCCGATCACTTTACTATACTAGGCCCTCACCGATACAGTGTTTTTCATTTTATAGAGGATTTAAAGCAGAACTCCAAGAACGGCACCATCTTGGCCTCCGAGTAGCTCTGTGGCTGCCATGTTTGGTTGAGGGTGGAGACGCCAAGGACTATCAGTGATCGCCGGAGGAAAGGCTGGACTGGAGGACACACTGCACATGTATAGAAAGCATTGGTATGTATGAAGAGATCTTCATTAACGTGCAAGTTCACCTTAACAGAAAATTCCCATCGCACCACCCAGTCCCGATAACTTGGAGTCCGGCGATCACCTGCTAGGAGGCGCCATATAGCCCTTTACCAGTCCGGCAATTTGAACCGCCCGAGGCTTTCTCTTCACCTGTGGTGACAAAACGGGCTACGGGGGTTCTGACTGGTCGGTGCCGACCAATTAGAATGCTCCTATACATACCTCCTGAAGAGGCGCCTATACGAGGTCTCCCAGCGTGTGATCGCCGGGCTAAGGACAGCAGAAGGGGAGGGGGGAATGGGATGAGGAGGGTGGGGGGGAATGGGATGAGGAGGGTAGGTCCAATGTAAGTTCACCTTACAGAATTTTCTGGCAAGGTAAACTTGCCCTTTAACACAAAATCCTTCACTTACACTGCAGATAACATTAACTCGCTCAGTTTAGTTCTGCTTTAGCACTCATGTTGACCAAACAAAATTATGTTGACTCGAAGCTAAAATCCAGGGAAAAAAATAAATGAATGTAGGCACACCGAGTTAAGCCCTGCAAGGTTCATTTTTTCCTTGGGGGTTTCACTCCATGGATCTGGCAGCTTTATATTATTCCAGGATGAGCAATGGCAGATCCTTCTGAGTGCTGCATCTGTTATGCCCATCCCTCTTGTTGCCCATTCACAGAAGCCTTTGTATTCACAAAATACAAAGGCTTCTGTGAATGGGCAGAAGGGGAAGGTGGGCAAAGATGCCATGTTAAAAATGTAAACCTGACACGACGGGTGGAGCCTGGGATGGAACAGATTACACTGGTGGACATTTGCTGTGTGCTTCTCTCCTCATACTGGAGACACCAAGCAGAGCAAACCTATCAAAAGTAAATAAGCCCGGGGCAGTCATGCAGCTTCATGGAATTAGCTCAGTGTTCCTTCACTTTTCAAAGTGTCAGAATTGAAAACACAAAAGACCTTGTCACCAGACTGCACCATAATCTTCCCATGAAGGCATGTCAACATTTCATGTATGTTATTTCCATGACCTCCTGTAAAGTGACAGTCATCCAGATAGAGCAGCTGTGAGAAGGCTGGAGGATACAGCAAGGAGCAGTCTACAGGTCTGGTACACCTGTCAATAGAACCAGCAATCTCACAGGGCCACCACCCGTCCTCATTAGGCATTGGAGATGCAGGAATGTGGGCTGATTGACAGAGGGCCCCGCTTGGCTTTGGCGTCCTTGTGGTAAGTATAGGTTTCCATTGGTGGTGGTGGTATTCTGTGTCTCCCCTTCACACACTATCACAGCTGATCTACTACAGAACTGCAATAGACAAGCTGGACCACATCTACATATAGAAGCAGGCGTGTGCGAGGACTTTGGTACCTCCAGGGTGGAGATGTATTTTCTGGGTCATCTGTAGTGAAAGACGACATTTAACAAACAAGCCATTCCATAACCTACATCAGGGGTCTCCAAACTTTTCAAACAAAGGGCCAGTTTATTTTTCTTAAGCCTTTAGGAGGGCCGGATTGTGGCCAGTGGGGAGCAGAAAAAAACCCGGGGCCAACATTGGTGAGAATATGGCCTCATAATTTGCGATCAGTAGAATAAGGAGTTGTGCCCCTATTAGTAGGAGTAATTGTATCTCATCATTGGGATCACTGGAAGAAAAAGTGCCCCTTTGTTGGAGTCAGTGGGAAGAATAGTGCCTCATCACCAGGAGGAAGGAAAAAAGCCTTGAGGAACCGTCTAGCCTCGAGCCGATCAAGGCTAGCAGAGGGGCCGGAACAAGGCTCAGCGAGGCCGACTGGCCCACCTCCGCCGCAGTGGAGACCCCCCCCCCCCTGACCTACATGAACGGGCCGACAATCTACACACAATGAGCTCTGCACAAATACTTACCTGTGGTGTGGGGGGGCGCTGACTTACTCTCTTGAAGGCCAATAGTCAAACATTTCCAGCATCAAATACTCCCAGTAACTGAAGCCTTTTCCAAGTTTCCACCAGCAGGCTATGTCGGTATTGTGTGATATAGGGTCTGGCAGATATATTACCATGGGACCAGATAGAGAAGGAAGTATCAGATGCTAAAGATTATTCCGTGACTGAAGCAGTTCTACCAGTGAACCCATCATTTCCACTTCTGCAGCCAGATTAGGATTCTACCTTCTCTACACCAATTACTGTATTTATTGGCGTATAACACTCACTTTTAGCCTGAGAGGGTAATCTGTGCCTGCGTGTTATACACGGGGGGGGGGGGGGGGGCTGTGGAAATTAGTTTCCTGAAATTCCCTTCTTAAAGTTGGGGTGCGTGTTATACGCCGATAAATACGGTACATGTGCCCAGCTCATATGGAGACCTCGCCAATTTTGAGTTTAGACGCTCTAGTCTGATAACTCTGTGCAAACAAACCCAGTGCTCATAAGCACGAGCATTTAAAAAGGTTTGTCATCTTTCAATAATCTATACAGTAGAAAATTAAGGTCAATGACAGTACATAAATGCAGGCAGAGCTATAAATGCCCTCTGGTATGAAGAGCTGTTGGGAGATGACGCCAGACATGTTTCAGACCCCTAGGTCCTTCTTCACAAGGTCATCTTAGGGCCCTTTCACACCAGCGGACCGTATGTCTACCCGTTAGCGGATGAAAAACGACATACATTGGTCCCTATGCGATCGCGGGTGTCAGTGGATGTTCCTGTAATCGCCCACCTCCGCAAACATCCGATTTTGCGGACGGAAGAAAACCCTATTTTCTCTTCCCTCTGCAGAGCGGATCGGATGAACATTCACTCCCCCATAGGGGAGAGTGGGGGAAGAAAAACAGGGCGGTCTCTGCACAGTGTGTGGGGACCGCCCTGTCATCTGACGGCTCAGCGGGGATTTACGGAGTGATCTCCGCTGAGCTTACGGACACTGATCCGCCCCGTCTGAAAGGGCGCTAAAGCGTACATACTCTATAGAGCAGGGGTGGCCACATGTGGCCCAGAACCTCCTGCTCTGGAATGGCAAGCCCATGTCGCAGGTTGCCGACGTGCCATACCACAACATCAGTGTTGTGACTGAAGCTGGTGGTAGCGTAAGAAAGCGGCTGCGAAGCAGAGCCCCATAAGCCGATGCATCCTCTAGCACCGGCTTTTGCCACAGGCGGAGTCTATGGCACAGTTCAGCTAACCCACATGATACACAGGTACACTATGCTGCACCCTCCGTGTGGGTAAATGGCAGCACAACAGTGTGAAAACAGTCTTGGGCCCTTTTCACATGATCAGCCCGACCAAATGGGACCCTCAATTCCCCTCTATAGAGCGACAGATGTCCGCTTACACCCAACTACCTCCAATCCGAAAAACAGAAGGGAATTCGTCCCCCTTCCATCTGGGTGGATCAGAGGGCCTATAGAGTAGCCGTGACCAGTCATCTGCCCACTCTGCTCATTGTGGCCCACAAAACGTTAGCCAACCTTTGCATGGGATTGAACCCCCATAGAAATAGGCATAGGAGACTTGTACTCACATGTAGGAGCCGATCACCATTGAATGCAAAGGGGGAGCTGCCAGAGATGGGATCAGCCTGCACTCTTGCCAATTCACGATGGAAAGGCACCTTTGCTGTGTTTAGTGTGCTCCTGCTCCTTTAAGGAGGGTTGGACTGCCCCTCCTATTAATCTGCCCTTCATCATACATGTGCTTCCACTGAGGAGACTTTACATCATGGGTCTTCAAACTACGGCCCTCCAGTTGTTCAGGAACTACATTTCCCATCATGCCTAGTGATGTCTGTGAATGTCAGTGTGTTACAATGCCTCATGGGATGTGTAGTTCTACAACACCTGGAGGGCCGTAGTTTGAGGATCCCTGCTTTACATTTTAGAGTTGGGGGGCCTTCAATATGATGGGGGACGGCATCTCTTACCAATGCATATGCAAATACGTGCAACTAAACCTATTTTTGACCCATTGTTAGACCAGGTGGATTCGGTTGGCTGCTGAATGGTTGGTAAGTGGAGCGTGGTAATTGTTTTTGACATGGAAAGCTGACGCTGAGATGGTGATCGGCTCCTACAAATCTCCTATGCCTGTATTTATGTA